>JAXQJV010000889.1:0-12476 GCA_037042255.1 Penicillium sp. PG106-07D
TGGTGGCTCCGCATCCCTTTCCTCTTTAATCCGCCGTCTTTGTTCCTCGCCCTCCTTGATCAAACCGCCCGCAGTCTCGGCAACAAATGCAATAGCCGGACCCAGGGTTTTGGTCATGGTCAATGGAGCACCTCGTTCATCCATGCTCTTTCGCATCTTGCCAATTGTCTCGACGGCGCGGATCAACTTGGAGTAATTATCATAGACCAAAGCCTTCCGCTCGCCGTCCAGGGTGCGAATGTCCCCGACCAGGGTGTTTTCAGCTTTGAGAATCGTAGCAAGAGAGGATGTAGAGAGTAGATGATCGACGTAGCGCTGCGGGTCGAAGTCCGCGTTGTCTAGCTCCGTCCCTGAGGCTAGGGTAGATGGGTTGGAGATATCGCATGCATCGGTGTTCCGGGGGACGCTGCGGGATCGAAAGCCTGGACCGGGACTTCCTGAGTCCGCACCTGGGGGCTTGAGATTGTAGTAGTCTCGTAGGGCGGAGCGATTGCGGCGTGGGTTGGGGGAGATCGCTCGTGCCGTGGGTGGTGTTGACGAGGCGCTGAGCCCGCCGGGGAGATTAGTGTTCAATGCATCGAGAGATGGCCGAGATGATGCCGGAGTCGGAGAATGAGCGCGAGAAGAAGCAATAGAAGGTCGAGGAGAAGACAGCGTGGACATTATTGTGGTTGATGGAGAAAGAGTACTCCAACGGCGGCGCGGAACACCGCCAGATCAGCGGCGTTGAAGCGGTGGTCCGAGCTGCGCGTTGTTTTTGTACTTGTCGAGCTTCACGCTTCCTCCACCTCCGCAAATCTACATCAGCTCCAACATTACTCGGCCTCTCAAGAGATGCATCAACAATGGCGAATGCAGAGCATATTGCGG
Source organism: Penicillium sp. PG106-07D (assembly GCA_037042255.1). NCBI lineage: Eukaryota > Fungi > Ascomycota > Eurotiomycetes > Eurotiales > Aspergillaceae > Penicillium > Penicillium sp. PG106-07D. The sequence goes on from JAXQJV010000889.1 coordinate 871, forward strand.
CTCAAATCCTAAGCACCAAGTTCCTCTGCGTCTCTTCCTCGTGGCTCAACACATTTCTAGCCTCTTCGCAGCGCAATGTCCCTGCCTCTGCACTCACCAAGACAGCTCTCTTTCGGGTCCTCGCTTCGGACATCCGGTGGACTCTGGCACCAAATCCCACTTCCCTCTTTCCAGTCGATATTTCCGATCCCGCGGTACAAGAACGGCACCTCCCGGGCCCAATTCCAGTCCAAGTCCTCGACATCGAAGATATCGGCACAAGTCTCTGGAGCCAGGTCGAAGCAATTGAACGTGTCGAACGCGGTGAAGCCATACGTGGCCGCGAAATTATACGCACTTTGAACGTGGATGATGATAATGAAGGAGAAAACGGCGGCTCAAATAACACTGGTGCGGCTGGAGCTCCCAGCGCCTCTGGGAGCAACGGATCTGGACCACACCGCTTGATTCTACAGGATGTCAATGGTACAAAGGCAGTGGCAATTGAGATGCAACCTATCGAGGGGATCTCGCTGGACAAGCTGCCTATCGGCGCAAAGATTTTATTGCGCAATGCAACTGTGGCGCGGGGCCTGGTATTGTTGAACCCGGCATGTTCGACATTGCTAGGTGGGAAGATTGAGGCTCTGGATAAGACTTGGAAGGAGGGAAGAAAGGCCAGACTTCTGCAGAGGATTGATGACATGGCAGGCGAGGTGAATCAAACCAATTGAGATGCACGGTAGTCACGATATCCACCGGCTTCAAGGCCGAACAACACGACGGGAGATTGATCCGCCTTGACTGAAATGTTCCAGAATACGCCTATTTTTCCGGTACTAAGGTATTGCTTTCTTTTCTGCTATAAATTCTGCTTCTTGTTCTACCACTCTTTCTTCAGGTCCTCCTACTACTTTAGTTTCTACTGTATGGTTATGCCTTGCTTCCCGCTAATCCAGGCATCTTTAGGCATTTTTGGCAGGAGGGGGGTCAATTTAGACGTACCGCAAACGTATGTAACATTGATTGACTATGTACTCATAGCAAGTCGTCCAGCGGTTTGTTACAAATCATTCGGCCACTCTTCATATCATATCCATCATGTTTCCGTTGTCTGACTATGCCGCCAATCCGGATGAGCCATGGTTCAACTCCTCCCAGCCTTCCTTCTTCCATGGCGCAATCATGATAGCCCTCAGGGCATCTGGGGCTGTGCCGGCCTGCGCAAAAGCCTGGCTCAGATCTGAAGCATCTAGGTTGCTGTGAGGGGGCACACTGCGAAGAGCCCGCGAGATAGCCATCTCTGCTGGGTATGAGCTCCCTGAGACAGCGGACAATTCCAGCCAGCCCTGTGGCTGCCCTGGAGAGAGCATGACCGCGGCGGTCGCCTCGCCAACTTGACGCAGATCCTCGGGAAGCCGGGCATTCTCGTTGAATCCCATGGCCGAGATGGCAGCCAACAGTTTCAAGACCTTGGCGCGGTCATGAATGTCGATGTCGTCCCGAGTTATCATATTGTGGAGATCAGACTCCACGGCTTCGATCGCATCTCGATCGTGGTCGAGAAGTGCAATAGCTCCGAGGAGTGTCACAGCACCAATGTGGTCGGGGTGGTTCTCCACGCAATCAAACAGCTGCTGGCGGGCAACGGAGCGTTCCTCTTCTCCACCCTTAGCCCAGAGTACTTGAGCAAGGAGACACACGACATCAGGTGCATTGTTGGCTTCTTGCAGAGCATCGCGGAACATATCAATTGCCTGGTCCATAGATTTTGTGAAGTAGTAGGCCAGGCCTGCAGTGAGATGCGCTGACAGCCGGAGCTTGCTGCATGCCTCGGGGTCGAAACTCTCTGCGTCTTCTTCGCCGGACAGCGTGATGGCTGTCTCAGCCTTCTCCGCAGCCTCCTCGTAGCGGTGGTTCGCTAGAAGAACTCGGGCCATATCTGAATTGGCCTGAGAAAACCGTAAGAGCGATGCCGGCGATTCAGATTCTTCGAACTCTGCCTCCATGCCTGAGCAAACAACCTCCAAGCTGGACTCTGCGTCGGCAACTTCACCCATCCTCTCAGCCAGCAGAGCAGATAGATGCATGAACGGGAGGTCAGACGGGTCTTGTGCACAAAGTTGGTGGAGAGCGAAGAATGGCTGGATTAGTTGTGAAACCTCGTTGGAGGCGGAGGGATCTCCTAGCAGGTGGTCAAACAGAGTAAGGGCGTATTGTCGCTTTGGAAGCATCGCAGATGAGTTGGAAATATCAAATGCGTGTTCGAAAAGACCCCGTGCCTCATTGGAATCCCCGTAGAGAAGCGCAAGGAAGCCTTGGCCTACCCAAGCTTGGGCATAGTCTGGATCGGTTGACTGGGCACGCGTGAACGCCTCATTGGCAAGCTGAATGTCATTGTGCAGAAGATACAACGCGCCCAGATTCGTCCAGACCTGAGCACTGCGATCATTCAAATGCAAGCTTCGCACAAACGCGTGCTGCGCCACCTTCGGACTCATGCTCGTAGTCACGACAGCCAAGGAGTTCCAGAACTCCGAGTTGCCAGCTTCTAACTCGATTGCCCGTTTGAAGCATCGTATCGAAGCCTTCAGGAACTTTCGCGGCTTCTTACTCTTCGAGCCAGAGCCAAGGTGCACACTCCGGTATGCCCTGTATTCGGCCCAGCCTAAATTGTACCAGGCAACGGCTTGAGCGTGGGTGTCCAGCGTTGAAACATGTATAGCACGCTTGTATGCCAAAATGGACATGAAAATGCAGAAATCAGGTGTGGCGCCTTCTTCGTCAACACTTGCCTCTAGCCAAGCCTGGCCTACTCCATCTATATCAGTCATGAGATCGAGGGCGACAGGATCAATGCCAGACATCAGTAACGCCTTGCAGTCTGAGACGGCGAGTTTCCCGATCTTCTTCTTGATGTAGGTCAGGTTCGAGCAGGCATCACCGACAGACTTCCATAGGTTGAAGATATCGTTTCGGACTGTCACGAGCGACCCAGCTACTTGAATGACCTTGCAGGCAAGTTCCGCGGCATCATTGAACAGGCCTGAATCAAGACTCTTCCACGAGCTCTCAGCCAAAGTTTGGAGGAGCGCAATCGTGACGCCGATGTCATTGGGCCGAGTAGTCAGCACGTCCTCGTAACTAGAGATCGCGTCTTCGTACACGCCAAGTTCTCGCTTGACATTGGCCATCATGTATCGTGCAAACCAGATATGATCTTTTTCTTGGTTTGAAAGATTAGACTCCAATGCTCGTGCATGGTCGAACGCCTTGGTTGCGGCAATGTATCGACCAGAGTGGTGATAGCTTTCTGCTAGACCGACCCAGGAGTGATAATCATCGGGACTAATCCGCAGTGCGGCTTGGAACGAGACAATGCTCTTCGAGTATTGCTGCTTGTTGATCTGAACCGTTCCAAGGGCTGCATACGGCCAACTGTGCCCTTTGCGCTTGGAGCCTGGAGCAGGCTTGGCATATCCCGAGTCCACGACTCGCTGTGCAACAGCCTCGACCAGATCCCATTCCTTCTGGTTCGCAAAGCCCCGAGCAAGGCGCTCCGCAGCCTCAGTTTCTGATGACGACAATTCAAAAGCTTTGTGGAAGCATCTGCGTGCTCTGGTCTTGTCTTTCTTGTAGTCCGCATAGTAAAAGCCAAGGCTTGTATATGCAGGCGCATAATTCATGTTGGCCTTGATTGAAGCTAGGAAGCTTGCATATGCACCATTCCGGTCTTTGCGAGCCACTGGAGATGGTTCTAGGTGCCACTGACAGTAGCCAACCCGATAAAGGAGCTCAGACTTGAACGACTTGTTGTGGGGTTGTTCTGCTTTCAGGCTTTCGAGGGCATGTTGAAGACCATCAAGACCGGCCTGTAGGTCACCGTTCAATGCCTTACACCAGAAGAGCTCGCCACGTATCTTGATGTTGGTGGGATCACGCTCTAGCGCACGTTCCAGAAATTCCACCGCATCCTGGTAGTCCTGATCGACTTTCAAGATTAAACCAATACCCAGGAGACAGACAGTAGAAGCAGGCTTCTGGTGAAGAATGTTCTCAAAGATGATCTTGGCTTCTGGATGGTGCCGAGGCGACTGATAGGGAATCAAAGCATTTGCGAGGGTGATGTTCAAGGCATCTGTGGTGTTTTGGGCTTTCCAACCCGTGTACCTGACAAATTCTGCAACATTCCGAAGTCCTTTCCGAGCCACATCGACGGTGCTCTCGTACTCTTCAAGGAGAAGATACAGATCTGCCATAATTCGATGCGCGATAATCGATGATGGTGCCATATCCAGGCCCTCGGTCATCAAGATCAACATATCTGCCGCGCCTCCATCGTTGGCCTCGGCAGATTCAGGTGTCTCAGTAGTCTCGGTGCCTTTGGCTGCGATTTGCGTCTGCGAGTCAGAGTCCTCCTGGGGAAATGGAGACAATTCGCTTGTTAGGAACCCCTTGAGTACTTTTGCCAACCCGGTGTCGGGGAAGAACTCGATGTACTCGCGCAAGACACCCACATCCCATTGGGAGTATTCTTCAATGTCCTTCCACTCGAGCACGATGTTCCAAGCGAGTTCAAAGGGGTGCTTGATAATTACCATGTCCTGTGCGGAACGAAGAATCTCCTTCCTTTTCGCAGGTTTCTTGCCGGCGGCAAGGAAGTCAAGCTCCTCGCATGCACGCGAGAGCAGCTTTTCTTCGTACTGGCGACGAACAGCATCGTCATTCGTCCAGTCAATAAGGCCTCGGTAGAGATCCTCCAGCTTGCTCTGTCTGAACGCGTCGCGTTTGACCTCAAGGGTAACATTCTCTTTTTTTGCACCAAGACGGGTCCTTCGTTCCCCAATTTCTCGGTTGATGTATTCCTTTTCCGCGGCCTCGGTGATTTCAATCAGGCGGAGATAAGTGAGGGACGGGTGTGGCAGTCGACCTTCGAGGAAATCGTAGAGAGGAGAGCTGGGGAGTTGCAGTTCGAGGGCCTTCTTGTATTTCGCTGCGTCATTGGTCTTCTGAGCAAGCTTGATGTATTTGTTGACAACATCCTGGCATCGTTCCTTGTCATCGCTGAAAAGAGAAACAGCGTCAGCATTGGTCTGATACCGTGGCAGCAGTGTGAATGTTCATTGTTTACCTCTCAGCGAAGATTTTCCCGAGCTTGAGAACAGCAACATGATAGGCATCCAGCTTCAACCCGCCTTGTTTCTCGTACAAGCTTATCAGTCCCTGCCAAGCTGTGCGATCATTGTCTTTGAGGCGCGTCGCAGCGAGATAAGCTTCCTCTGCCGCTTCGTTTTGATTCAATTTGTCACACGCAAGTCCGAGGAAAACATTGCTGGCAGGAGCAACGAAGGCAGTTAGCTTGGGTCATTTCAGTCAAATAAAATCCTCACGACTCACGCATGGTAATTGTTGGGATCATTTTGTACTAGAGCCCTGGCCTTTTCAGCAGCAGTCGCAAAATCTTTAGTGTCCAAAGCTGTCCGAACAGCTTTCAATGCGGCCTTGCTCGACATGGTCCCCGTGCGCGCTCAGCCTGGACTGGAGGAGCGGGGAGATCTTGGTGTGGTGGAGCAAGAGGCGGTTGGCCGGTTAGCGTCGATACGTCACGGCCTTATCGGCTATCGGGGAACCCCCCAGCTTCGGTCAGCTGCAGGCTACCTAACAACCATCCCTTCTGTCGAACCCTTCTTTGTCCGAGATCATCCTTGCGAATCTTCCAAGGTGATCGTGCAGGAAAGTGCAGCAACACTATCTGTTTTCTGCTGAAGCTTCTTAAAGCAACAAGTCGAGGTGTGTATGACTGCCCGAGCGCGGCATTCCGCCAGCGGATCAACCTGGTCCTGGTTGCTCCACTTCAAAGAAGGTCATCTGCGCCTTTAGAGATATACTGATTCTAAGTGCTAGTCTGAGAAAGCGACCACATCCCTCCTGTTTGCAGTGCTTTGCACATCTCGTATCTCGATATCCGGTTCCTACCGTATCAACGTCGACACCGCTGGTCTTCCGTCGCATAACCCAGGATGGGCCTCCTGCGTCTTCACATCGATGGAAAGGCCTTTCGGGATCCGCAAAATCGAGAGATTGTGCTGAGGGGAATCAACGTTGCAGGAGATGCCAAATACCCCAAGAAGCCTGATATTCCCTCGTTTGTCTCCGAGAAGTTCTTCGAGGCCGACGATGTTTCGTTCGTAGGGCGCCCGTTCTCCCTGGAGGACTCACACACCCACTTCAAGAGGCTACGCAAGTGGGGATATAATGCGATCCGGTATATTTTCACATGGGAGACAATCGAGCATGCAGGTCCCGGCATTTATGACGAAGAGTGGATAGCATTCACCATCGAGGTTCTGAGAATAGCGAAGCAGTATGAGTTTTATGTCTTCATGGACCCTCACCAGGATGTGGTCAGTTCACGATCTTCTTTTATCGTAACCAAACCGACTTGCTGATTTGGACAGTGGTCTCGATTATCTGGCGGATCCGGCGCGCCTATGTGGACTCTTTACGCGGCGGGTCTGAACCCTAAAGCTTTCAAGAACACTGAAGCTGCGCTTGTTCAAAATACATTTGACAACCCTGCCGAATTTCCGAAGATGATCTGGAGCACGAATTATACCCGCCTTGTGTGCCAGACAATGTTCACCTTGTTCTGGGCAGGGCGAGACTTCGCACCCAAAGCCATCATTGATAGCATGAACATCCAGGACTATCTACAGAGTCATTTCATCGCAGCGTGCAAGCACCTGGCGCATCGGATACACGAGGCCGGTGACATTGAGCATGAGGTGGTGATTGGCTGGGAGTCTATGAATGAGCCTCATCGAGGTCTCGTTGGAGTACAAGATATCTCTGTAATTCCCCCAGAGCAGCAGCTTCAGCTCGGCACTTCACCCACCGCCTTTCAAGCAATGCTGACCGGCGCCGGGAGAGCTTGCGAAGAGAACGTTTGGGCCTTTGGAAGCTTTGGACCGTACCAGACGGGGAGACAACTTGTAGACCCCGAAGGAGAATCCGCCTGGCTGCCTATCGATTATGACGACAGTAAATATGGCTGGCAAAGGGATTCCGGGTGGAAACTTGGAGAGTGCATTTGGGCCCAACACGGCGTCTGGGATCCAGACACAGATACTCTTCTTCAAAAGGACTACTTCTCCAAGGTGCCTGGCTCTGGGAAGCCCTTGAACTATGAGATCTTCACCAACACCTACTTTTTGGATCACTATCGAAAATACAGGGATGCAATTCGAGGCATTTGGCCTGAGGCTATCCTGCTGTGTCAGCCACCCGTGAATGAAGTGCCTCCGGACTTGAAAGGAACCGCCGATGATGATTCAAACATGGTCCATGCTGTCCATTTCTATGATGGTCTCACCCTTTTGACCAAACATTGGAATCGGCTCTACAATGTGGATGTCATTGGAGTCCTTCGAGGCAAGTACTGGGCTCCGGCGTTTGCTGTGAAGGTTGGAGAGACGGCAATCCGTAATTGTCTGCGTGATCAACTCAAATTCCTCCGCGAGGAGAGTTTGAAGTACATGGGCAATCACCCACTTCTCTTCACTGAGATTGGCATTCCGTATGATATGGACAACAAGAAGGCCTATAAGACTGGAGATTACAGCAGTCAGACGAGTGCGATGGATGCCAATCACTTTGCGCTTGAAGGCAGTACCTCAAATGGCTTCACTTTGTGGCTGTATCAGGCAGAGGTACGTCTTGTCCTTCGCTTCCATTCCTTGAAACCAGATTGCGTTAGGCATTGCTGACTTGAACTCAGAACAACCATGAATGGGGTGATCGTTGGAACGGAGAGGATCTGTCCATCTACTCCCTGGACGACTTGGAACTTCCGACCAAGGCCACATACACATCACTCAACCCGCAGTCTCCGGCCTACTCTGAAAGCCATAGCAGTGGAGATGAGCCAGAAGTTGGTCCCCGAAACCTCAAGCGTGCCCTCACGAACACGTCCATCTCCAGTGTTATCTCTCAAACTCCCACAGGCTATCGGGCTGCAGAGGCTTTCCTTCGTCCAAGTCCAATCTATGTGAATGGCGCCTTGAATAGCCATGTGTTTGACCTTCGGAACTGTACATTCACCATGACTCTAACGGCGAAAACGGCTACAACGTCGGAGGCCCCAACCGAAATATATTTGCCCGAATTCCATTTCCCTGAAAGCGGGACTGTCATCGCGGTTAGTGGTGGTAAGTGGGAAATTGACTTCCAAGATATCAAGACGATCAAACTCCCACTGTTACGATGGTGGCACGCCGAGGGTGAACAAAGTATCAAGGTTGAAGGGATCAAGCGCAAAGCAGGCGAGCTTGCCAGTCCATCAAGTGACGACGTCACGTATCTTGAACAGTGTCAGAAGGGAGATTGCCTTGTCATGTGACGCTATCACGGGACTATTGCTTTCTTTTTCTTATTCTTCTATGACATTCTAGGGTTCGTCTAGATGCTTGCCAATCGATTATCTATTTTCAATTGCTTCTTCATCGCGTAAAGGCGCGCGCTAAACCGTGGTAGGGACCCATCGGTCGTGTGCAGGAAGATAAGATAAACAACCAGTGACGATGAGGGGCACAGCTATGAGGACGGACGGCGTTGACACTAGCAGGCTAATCAAGAGAACAAAAAATAAGGCAGTGGATACAGCAAACTCTATAGCACCAAAGAACAAAGACAATTATCTGCTATACTTCTCTCTTCCGAACAGGGGGTAGCGGTGTGCCTCCAAGCACCAGCCTATAGAAAATTCTCAGCCCGGCACGGCAATTCCCAAACTTCCCCATCGGCTGCCTTCCGCAACTCTTCACTCAGCAAGCCAAACGCGTATCTCCAACATCCCCCTCCACCCTGGCCTCGATCCTCCTCTCGCGCCTGGTACCGCTCGATTTCCGTACCGTCATACTGCGCTTGTCGACGCGCTGAGAGAGTCTTACGTTTGAATGGCCGTTGCTGCTGTGTCCGACTGCTAAACATCTCACGGACAGGGTCAACGGCCATATCAATCAGCGCGAAGACACACTCAGATTCAATAACGAGAAACCTCGACCGAAGCATACCTGCTTCCGCCGTGTGAATAGTAGGAAGAACGACTCCTCTAGGCCCTTCCTCGCCGCTCGCTCCCCGTCTGGCGTAAACCAACGCCACGCCTCGATCTCCCGTCAGATACCTTCCACGTTCTGTCCAGAACAGGTTGCACGTGTCGCGCAGACAAAATGGCTGCTGAGGATCTTTCCGAGGCCGGAATGGCCGACATCATTCGCGCGCTCGAGGTCATCCACAGCCCAACGTCTACCAATGAGCTCCGCAAGGAAGCCTTGTCTTTTGTCGAGGCTCTGAAAGATAACGAGGCAGCAGCTCGCAATGGCTTTCTGCTCGCCTCGCGTCCCGATCATGCGGCAGTTGTGCGGTATTTTGGCCTGACCCTGCTAGACCACGTTCTGCGCCATTTGTCTTTCACCAACCCCGAGGAGTCCACGACACTCCGATCGATGATCCTTCAGCTCGCTGAGAACATTCGACCGGAGGACCCGAGCTATTTCCGCAATAAAATCCCGCAGCTGTGGTCGGAAGCCGCCAAGAAGAGCTGGGGCTTGGATTGGTCGGATATGGACGAGGCGCTGGTTAAGTTCTGGGGCGTGTCCCTTGTACACAACGAGCTGGTGCTTTCCGTGCTAGAGACATTGTCGGAAGATGTCTTCTTCCGCGAGGATACAGTGTCGTCTTTGCGCGGCACCGAGCTCAATCGTGCACTAGTCGAGATCTTTACGCCTGCCGCGATCGTTGAGCAGATTAGTCATGACAAGCACCCGAATACTGTTCAGCGATGTGGGCAGGAGGGATGGCTGGTGCGGATCTGCGAGTTTTTGGACAATTGCATACAAAACGCTTCTACGTCCAGGGAGGCTCGAGATGCAGCCATCAAAGCCCTGACGACATTGAGATCTGCGCTTTCCTGGTCAATCTACAAAGCCGTCATCGCGGGACAGGTTGTTGCAAGCGTTTTCAGGGCATTGACTTGCCAAGACGATCAAGTTTTGTTGGTAAGACTGTATTGTGAAATCCGTAGGAACCGCATGGGTTGATTCTAAATGCTGTTTTTTTAGGCCGCGGTTGAGGCACTGCATTCACTTTATGGGCGAAATAACATGGGGAATGACGAGTCTCATGGTTTAGTCTGCCTGATCTTCGAAAGCGAGTATCTCAACGCTCTTCAAAGTCTATACCAGTGGTCCATTGTCGGCCCGGAGGATGCCGATGAGCCGAAGTATTTGATTTCGAAGAAGCTTTCAGAGGTAAGCATTTCTTCAGCTGATTGATAAAAAGCTACCAGAGCTGACTGGTATAGATGATCTCCTACGTTGCTGGTTGCCTGGAAGACGAGAGATTCCTCCGAGACACCATGCATCGCTTGGATCTTCCACTGTTCTTCAACTTCATGTTGAACATCATGCAGCACCAAAGCTTGACTGTTTCTATCCCGTGTCTTCACCTGTGGTCGAAGCTTTTGGGTGTTCAGAAGATTGCCACTTCGGAATTCGTGGTGAACCAGACCCCGACTTTCCTCACTGTTTGTACCCAGCGTTTGATCCGCTGGGAGTCTCTTCCGACAGATTCAGAGGATCCGACAATCCAGTTCCTTGTGGAAGACATTGACACGATTCCGGAACGCCATGCCTTCCTCGGTAACTACCGCCGATACTGCTCGTCGATAATCGAGACCATTACCCAAAAGCGTGCGCAAGAAGCCGTCCGCGAGATCCTTGGACGGGTCGATGAGAACCTGGACAATCTGTACAGTGGTGCTGAACCTTTCCAAAGTACGTCTCGATTCATTCGAGGTTTCACTCTCGTACTAACTGAAAAACACAGTGCATAACTACAGTAAATCATCAATCCCGCTTATGCGTGCGGACGCTCAATTTGCCGTTGTCGAGGCAGTCATCAAGGGTTTAAATAAGTGGATTGAAATCCATGGGAAGACACCCCAGCAAGATGTAGGTCTTCCGACTGGGATTTTGCCGCCTCGTTGCTTACTCCTGGTGACAGGAACAGGAGAGGAAACAGTTAGAATTCGCAGTGGAGAGCTGGGCTTCAAAGCTCATGCAAAGGAATCTCGAGGTTTGTGTTTCAAAGACATTGTTGAGGCTCGAGCTGACCAGCATATCTTCCAGGACCCAATGATAAAGCAGAAAGTCATCAAGTTGGTGGTTGATATTTCGTCTAAAGCACTGGACAACCACCCTGCATATGCACTGAAGGTCCTTGAGCATATTCTCATGACACGTCTCCCAGACCAACCTCAGTACCCTGTTTATGCTGAGGCTGTTAGGGAGCTGCATGGGCTGGCTAGTCACGAACTCCGCCGCCTCGCGATACGTTATGCAGACTACTTCTCCACTTTTTACGACCTGTTGGAGCCGAAGATCAGGGAGATCACATTGGCCAACCGCGTGGACGACAAACTCCAAATGGAGCTGACTTCCATTTTACTGATCATCATGCAACGCGCCAGCAACCTTGATCCAAACCTCCGCAATAGCCGGCTGGCCGGCTTCCTCGCACCCATTCGCGACGCATGGCAGGACGAGGAGTTCCGCCGCATGAGCTCCTCA
>JAXQJV010000890.1:0-12485 GCA_037042255.1 Penicillium sp. PG106-07D
GCCACCCCCACAAACAGGCGAGCTTTGGAATATCTGGTACAGCAAATGGAGCGGGGGTGATTCACAGGATAAACATGGGTTGGATCAGCCTGCGCCGCACCGATGCAACGTCGCCCGCGATTCGGGGTACACCAAGGCAGATCAAGTGCCCGGATCATACTTTTGTCTTTATTTTAGCAAGGGCCAGTGTTGGAAGGGGCCGGCTTGCGAGTATTTGCATCGGATTCCGACGATTCATGATCATTTTAATCCTAGTGTTGATGCTTTTGGAAGGGATAAGCATCAGGATTATCGGTGAGCTTTATTCTGGCGGATATTTTATTTTAGCGTTGTCGATTGCGGTTCTGATTGTGATTTTTATTAGAGATGATATGAGCGGTGTTGGCGCGTTTACCCGAGGTTCGTATACCACACTTGGATATCAATTTCTCTCAACCTCGCTGCAGCGATGGTTGACGCGGTGGTCACGTACTAACTGTTATTTACTAGTGAATCGCACTCTCTACGTTGGACGCATCCACGTCACAGACGATATTGAAGTGAGTGAGCTATTGATTCTCGACGGCTCTCGGATTGGTGACTAACCCATTAATTAATAGGAAGTTGTTGCTCGCCATTTTGCGGAATGGGGTCAGATTGAACGAATTCGCGTTCTAACAGTACGTCCGAATGTGGTATTATATTTGGCTGTGAGCTAACCTATTCCATTAGGGCAAAGGTGTGGCCTTCGTAACGTATTCCAACGAAGCCAATGCGCAATTCGCCGTGAGTATCTCTCCATCCCGCTCTAATCCCATCCAAATGACAGCACTAACGCGACCACAGATGCAAGCAATGTCACATCAGAGCCTGGACCACGATGAAATCCTGAACGTAAGATGGGCCACCGTGGACCCGAACCCCCTATCACAAAAGCGCGAGGCACGACGGCTGGAAGAGCAGGCTGCCGAGGCAGTGCGAAGGGCCCTCCCCGCCGCGTTCGTCGCAGAGATCGAGGGCCGCGACCCGGAAGCCAAGAAGAGGAAGAAGATCGAAGGCAAATTTGGATTGGAAGGCTACGAGGTACCGGATGACGTGTGGCATGCACGCACGCGGCAGCTCGAAGATGCGCCGGCCGCTGGACAGCTTGAGGCTCCTGAGCAGCCACTTATGCTCGAGGCGGGATCGGCAGGTGCAGAGGTTCAGACGGAGCCAGAGCCGGAAGCGCAGGGCGGTATTTTCTCGAGTTCCACGCTGGCGGCTCTTCGGGGTATGTCTGGGAGTAATGTGACGACGCAGGCTGCACCGAAGAGCTCGGGTGGGCCGCTGGTTGCTTATGGAAGTGATGATGAGAGCGATTAGGCACTTTCGGTTACAGCGAGGTCGTACTCGGGGTCGTAACCTGCCATGGCGTTTTGATCTCTTCATGTATAATAGCATCGATACCTCTGGAGTCTAAAAGGAAGAGTTCTTTTTCCATCTACGACCAACACCACTACAGCCTTTTCGAGGAATGGGTAGAATGATAATCGTATGTTGGTTAATCTTCACAGGGTATAGTTTGAACAATTCATCAAAAAGCAGAGCCTATGAACAATGCAGATCTCAGAGATAAGACTGTGTATCAAAACAAGAGTTGAGTAATGCGCAATAAGCCAAGGCCAAAATGTCCGCCCAATGTAAATGCAATGAGAATCCTATCCATGCGAGTCATCAAACATTCAAACAACAAAACAAGCATAAACTCCCCAGCCCTAACCTCCACATCCTTATCCATATCCATATCCAAATCATTCATTCATTCACCTGTCACGAGGACCAAGATCATAATACACACACGAGCCCGTTCGGTAATTGTAGATAAACGCATTAGTATAGCTCTCGGTGCTTTCGTCGCTGCGAGCCTCCGAGGCCAAATCACTCAGTAACTCGTACACCTGGCTCAGATATTTCCGTTCTGTGAGCGGCGCGTTCTGGATGACTGTGCGCCAGCTGTCTGGGTCGGAGAGCCTCGTGTCGCGGATCGAATCGAGGACGTCGTCGCGGGTGTCGATTGCGGCGACGGGGCCGTTGCGGGCGTTCTCGGCGACTTCGCGGGAGCGTAGGAGAGCTAAATGAGTTGTTAGTTGTATTCTTGACTGTTGCTGGAGCGGAAGAACGAGGAGAAACATACCTGACTCGACGATATTCCTACGATTGGTCTTCTTGCTCCGATGTTGAGGGACAAGAATCCGCACATCATTCGCTTTCTCGCTCGATAAGAGCGCATCTTGCTGACTCGCTTGACGTGGCAGACGGGGATCCGAGATGCCCTCGCGCTGGTGGCGGGCTTGCACTTCAGCACGCAGCCACGGGACGAGCTCGGAGCTACGAACGTCAAACTCCTCCTTGCGGACGAGATTGCGCACTTTGTAGCCGCGCTCTTTGCTGTCTTGTTTGGCGATTACGATCCAGCGGTGGTTGTGGTCGCGATATTTGGCCATTAGCTCTTCGAGGGAGGAGGCGTCGACTGCGAGTTCGGCGCTGATGCCGTTCGTCCAGAGGTCTTCGATGATTTTGACACCCATTGTGCGGAGAACGGTGGCGTCGAAGCTGGCTACGAGGACATCGCACTGTTAAAGGTTAGCGACATTCTATTAGAACGGTGGAATGGCATAACTCACTCTTCGAGTCGTCCAATAAAGCTCCGCCCCAGACTCTACTTCCTTCGATGGTGCCCTGGACTTCAGGTATTGGGCCATGGAAGAGCCCAGTCTATCCGAACTGAGGTTGAACCCGACGGCGTGCGCTTGTGGCCGATTTGACAAGACTTTTGGTGCAAACTCCTGAATCAAACGATCATAACGGCCGCCTGCGGCGAACACATCGCGGCGCTTGCTATCGAAAACGCATTGGAACAGTATGCTGCCTCGGTAGAATTTATCATGCAAGCTGCTGAGTGGGTTTATGTAGACCTTGCGCTTGACGCCGAAGCTCTGCAAATAAGTCATGAGGACGTTCAAGCGAGCAAAAATAGGAGGGATTCGCTCCGCAAACTCGGTGCCTTCCATGATGGTTTGTAGTCTGCGGCGGGTCTCCTTTAGAGAATCTCTGAAATCGAATCGTGCAAGATCATCCAATGAAGTCGACGCAACTCCAATCGCCGGAGAACGAAGCTCGCTTCTAATCTTTTGCATCGTCCACTTTCCAACATTTAGCTTGCTGATGACTTCCTTGACAACTGGGATCTGTGATGGCGTGATGCGACAGAACTCCATGATGAGCTGCAGGAGATCGGAATGGTTGACCAAGAAGCACATTGTCGCAGACCGAAGAGGCGGGAACTCATCGATGATCTCGTCGAGGACTTTGATCACCTCTGCTTCCTTGAGGGCCAGGTCCAGGGTGTTGTAGGAAACGATATCAAAGTCAACTTCCCGGTGAGTCCGAGGCTCAATGCCGTGGGTAGACTCTCTGTAAACCGTCCCAAATGCAAAGGTCTTCTCCAGGGAAGGATCTTGCCGGGGGATGGCTCGAGCATTAGGGACTGTCAGGTCAAAAGGCAATTGCAAGAGATTGCCTGATGCATCCAGCAAACGCACGGCGCCAGAAGAATAGTGCTGAGACCGCGGGAACAGCATTTGTCTTGGCGACTCTACTGCGCCGTGTCTGCGGAATATGGCAGTCAGTCGCTTCTTGACAAGTCCCTGAACGAGGAGCTCATTGGCTGCCGGTGCTGTTTGCGAGTCCATGTCCCAGGCGATGTCCTCGAATTTCTTGGGGGATTGGGAAAATATCGCAGACAAGATCTTCTTGTAGTCGGGAGAATTCGGATCAGACAACAAGTGCACAATAGCGCGTCGGAATGTTTCTTCTTCAACTTGAAGAGGAATCCGACCGCTTGAAAGGAGCTCGGAGGCTGTAGGACGCTCAGCTGGGTCGTGGCTCAGCAGCGATTCGATGATCTGCCCTTGAACAACTTTTTCGGATTGTTGGAATGTAGACGGCAGTGTATGGTACTTTTCTCGGATCGCCCGTAGGGTTTGATCACGCTCCATGCCGGTCGATAGTGGGTGACACATCTCAAAGAATATTACACCTAGGGAGAACATCTGATGGAGGTCAGCCTCTGTGAATTCCCATTCTGGTGGCAAAGGGCAATACTCACGTCGACTTTTTCGTTGTAGTGCCCTGGTAATCCTGACTTCATTTCCGGCGCAACGTAGTAAGTTGTGCCCAGACTTCGAGTAAAGTCTCCTTCAAAGTCCGCCGCTGCTGACGAGCGTACAGCAGTCATGAACTGCCCACTTGTGGCAAGACCAAAGTCTCCAATACGGGGGTTGTTAGCGACGTCAATGAAGATATTATCGGGCTTCAAGTCTCGGTGAATGATGCCGTGGCTATGAATGTGGCTCAGGCCATCGAGAATCTGTCGGAACAGGCGCCAGGAGCGGTCTATATCGTCGTACAGGCCGTTCTTGATCAAATCACGCAGTGTCTGGATACAAAGTCAGTATCAGAATATCATTCCCAAGATGATCCAACTCACATGTTTCTCGCAATACTCCATTTGGATATAGAGCGTAGTCAGGATAGGTCGACCGTAAGAACTAGATCGTGCTCGGCTGATTTCGCTGTGTTCGGTGCCGGTCTCGTAGGCCTCCGAAGTGTCATGATGAGGTCGATCAGAAATCGTTCCCTCGTTGTCATCTTCGCTGTCCGACGCGGCGAATTCTATCTTTGGATACCCGCTGGAGCTGATGAAGTCTAGACCACCAGTGCTAAATCTGCGATGGTCTTGACTGGCGAATGGATCGCCTTCAGTAGACGAGATCGCTTCCTCTTCGATTTGGTTGAAGTCTTCCTCGAGCCATGCAGTGTAGTACCGCACGACATATGGATGGTTCAGTCTCGACAGAAGCATAATTTCTGAGAGTGTATCCTTCAACGCCGCTGCAGAAGTTTGAGAAATCTTCTTGACTGCATAGAACCGGCCATCCAATTTGTTTCTGGCTTTGACAACTTGCCCGAAACCGCCGCGGCCTAAGTGACCTGCCTCATCAAAGTCCTGATGATACCGTGAGAAAGCCGGAATAGCCCCAAAGGAGTCAACCCGCGGCCTGCGTTGCATTGACACTGAATTCGAAGAGTCTCGCATCGTCAAGGGCGCATCCACACGGAAAAACTCCGAGGGCTGGAGTTGAAAGGCAGTCGGCCGTTTCCTGGGATCTGGTCGGAAGAATTCTCGAAGCAGATCTTGCAGTGGAGGGGAAAGACCAAGAGAGACCATCAATTGATTAGCCGAGGTATACCGCAGAAGGACGTCCTTTCCAAAGGCCATCTGCAGCAGAATAATACCAAGGTCCCAGACGTCAGTCTTCATGGTCGGAGTGGCGCCCTCCTGCGTTAGCTCAGGGGGCAACCAGAGGGGAGACTTGGATGTAGTTAGTGACCGTTTCCCACCGGGGGAGTCTGGCAGAGCCTCTTCAACGCTAGCTTCAAGCTTGACAATGGTCCCACCAGAGGTATTCCTGCATAACATGATCCGACCACAGTGAATGTTTCCATGGACAAATCCGCTACGATGATAGAATTCCAAAGCCTCAAGCAATTGTATCATCCAGCCTCGAAGTGTCTCAACAGCGACAGTGCCAACAATGTCGAGAAGTTCCGACAGTGAGCCCTTGTTCGCGAACTCCAGAAGAGCAAATACAGTCCAGGCATTATCGGGCGAGCCAAGGTGGCTGAGAGGACGAATAATCTTGAAACCCAAAAAGTCGACAAGGTTTGGATGTCGAAGTCGCTTCAAGCCCTCTAATCTATCTTCGCTGGACCGCATTTGTTCGCGGAAGGTAAATATGTCCGAGCCCTTCTCGTTGAGAAGAATCTCTTTGAGAACGAGAAGAGGTACATGGCATCTCCCCTCGGAAACGACGGGCCTCACGGTGAAAGTTTTCTTGCCTTGTTTGCATTGTAGCAGGGTCTTTCCATGTACAGCACGGAATAGCAACGGCTGCTCGTTGGTGTCATTGACCGATAAAGGCGGATCGAACGCAATTGCGCCCGGGGTATTCTCCACAAGGTCTTCAACATCAGTCGAATCGATTCCACCGGTTCGACTTTTGCGCCGCAAAATTTGAGCTTTGTTTCGCTGTCGAGCCCTGTCCTCAAGCATCAGTTGAAGTGCACGTGCTTCCTCCACATGTGCAGCTTCTTGTTTCCGCAGTTCCTCTTGCTTCTCGAGTTCTGCGCGGTGAATGGCTGCAGCCTTCTGTTCCATGCGCTCTTCTTCAAGACTGGGTAGATCTTTATCCTGCTCTCGAGCTTGAGCAACATCTTCTAGAACATCTTGGATAGACACGGCTATCTCGTAGATCATTTCACTGCCGAGAAGGGTTTTCGGTTTCTCTCGTATGATTTTCAGGATCCTGGAGCGGGCATTTTCGCGGAGGTCATCGAGGTTTTGCAGTGACAAATTCGGGACAGTTTTGGGGTATGTCGCCGGTAGCTCGACGAGAAGCACGAGACGAACATCTGGGTTGGAGGAGGCTCGAAGGTGGAGTTTAAATGTTACGTTGGAGGATTGCTATAGAAGCACAGGTCAGATAAGAGGCTCGAGCGGTAGATCAAGCCCAAATCCACCCACCTGCCATGCTGAGCGCCGATTCTCGACCTCTTCATAATCATCGCCATAAATCGAACGGAGGGCTTCCACCTCGTTCAGGTGGATTTCACGGTAATTTGTTGTGGCTATTACGGGGGACGTCACGGAGGAGGAATCGGAGGCTGAAGATGTTTGCTTTTTCACGCGGGGAGCTTTCTTCCTTTGCTTGGGAGACATCGCGGGGTGTTGGCGCGGCGCGAAGTCGCCCTACATCCGGGATTGGAGATACGACATGGAGAATCCGAGATCTGTCTAGTGGATTAAAGGAAGAGGGTCGAAAGAAGGAATCCAGTCGAACACGAAGCGGAGGAGGGGAAGGTCTTTTTTTACGGCGCGGACAAAACAGGCGGTCAGCAATGCGAAGGGCGTGGCGGGCGGTGATGGCGCCTTATCGGCCCTTATCGATAGACGATAAGCGGGGGTTTGCCTCTGCAGATTCTATACTCCCGAGTCGTGGTGGCAGCTCTCTTGTATACTTCAGTTGTGCTACCAAAATGACATCAAAAAATGGAGAGTCTTTCAATTGAAGTTCCTCAAAATCACAGAGTTTGAAAGTAAGAATATATTGAACTTAGGGATTGACCAAGTCCTTAGTCAACAACCAAGGTAACTACGCAGCATCACGACCCAAGAGTGGGTATTCGGGATTCTCTCTTGCGCGGTCCCCAACGGCAGCCTCCACTCGGATTTCTCATTTCTTCCCCCTCACACTGTCCCCAGGCCCATCAAAGACCCCAAGAATCACACTTCCAAGCACAGCGAACACGGGCGCATACTGCCAATGTCCCCACTGGCCGTGTCCATGCGTCCAGCAAATGGCCCCATCTCCAAACGCCACGGCGCTAGCACCGATCAACGTCCAGCCCAAGGAGCGAGAGGTGCCCAAGAACGAAGCTACATAGATGGCCAAACCGATGAAAATATTTCGAATTCCATACACCGCCATCAAGCTGTCCACCAGGACCCGGTCTGCCGGTGGAGACGGGAGCTCGAAAATGGCTAGAGCACCATCAGCGTTGAAGATGGCGTTGATGCCGAAGCCGATGAAGGGGGTGGCCAGGGCAGTGGCAATCAAGCGAACAGTAGAAGACTGTGAGAGACGCATATTGGAGGAGTAGTTATTGGTAGAGAGAGAGAATTGAATTCGTAGATTATGTAGGTAGGTCACGCAGGTTGCAGGCTGGTGGTCACGAAGAGAATAGTAAGCAAAGTAGGTGAGAAGGTGATGTATAGTAAGACCAAACTTAGGATTTCATTCCCAACTTTATATCAGCCCCCTTAGTCCTTCTCCTTCCTGACTCACTACTTGACTCCCGGTGAAAGCAATACAAGGATCTGCTCCTGGGCTAGGCTCCCACGAGCATTTGGCTGCTTTCCAGGCCCATTTACTCGTGTTGGCGTTCGCGCGGGCCGCCAATCTCGATAAGCGCTGACCTCAGCCTTTAGCTCCCGCGCGTCAGTAAACAAACCTCCGCTTCCCTCATCAAATCTCAGCACCCAACCATGTTGGACTGGATGAAGGGGAACGAGGCTGGGGCTGCAGGTATGCTCTTCAATCTGATCTATTGCGAAGCCTGGTCACTAACGAAATCTGGTTTCCCTCGCCTCAGATACCTCCAAGGTGCTGGAGCCCCCCGAAACGCCAGCTCCCGTGTTTGCGATGCGCGCCTTCAAGAGCGCTTTGTTCGGCACGCCCTGTGCCGAAGAAGAGGAGAAGGGGAGCGAGAAGCAGAAGGTGGAAGAGAAGTATTCTGAGTCACAATCGAAGCCAACGGGTCATCAGCGCAGCAAGAGCGAAACCACGAAGCCGATCGCTATTGAAACGGAGCCTGCGAAACCCGACATCAATTCTACATTCAATCCCGCGGGTTCGCCGACTAAGAGCATCCTCGTCACACCCGGCACTATTGCCAACCGTCGCAAAACAGTCTCTTTTGGCGAGGGCGTGGTTGACAATGAAGGCAAACGCGACAGTCAGTCCAGCAGGGCCCCAAAGACACCTCCGAATCCATCGGGGATCACTGCACAATGGATGTCCGGCTCGGCCAACGGCAAGCCACCAAGCAAGCTGACCCAAACTCTGCTCGACGCCCGTGATAACGCGTCGAAGAACTCTGAGTCGGCCAAAATTTCTCAAGATAATCCGTCCGAGTCCAAACCCGCCGTGAGTCCTCAACCGAAGGAGGATTTCGGCATGGAAGATATCACCATCAATCTGGACGAGCCGCGGTCGGAGTCGGGCAAATATTGGAAGACGGAATTTGACAACTATCGCGTGCGTACCAATCGCGAGATTAAAAAGCTCATTCACTACCGATCGATTGCCAAGTCTTATGCCCGAAAGAAGGATTCAGAGGCGTTGCGCCTGGCAGACAAGCTTCGAGAAGAGGAAGAGAAGGTTGCAGATATGGAGCGTCAAGTCTCACGTCTTGCTGCCGCAATTGTCGGGCAAGGACCCAAGGCAGACAAAGAGCAATTGATCCAAGACTTGACCAAGCAGACCACTCTAGCGCTGCAGTATAAGCAGCAGGTCACTTCTCTACGCAATACGCTGGAGCAGCAAGGTGTTATCAAGGATGGCGTTGTCAAACCCACGGAATCGACAAAGGCAGGGCCATCGGCGCAAAGCTCGTCGGACACTTCGGAAGAGCTACGCAAAGCACAGGAGGAACTGAAACAAGCCAACGGCAAAATTGAAGAACTGAAACGCCAGAATCCAGATCTCAGCAGGCTCCAAGGCCTCGCGCAAAGTTCCGAAAAGAAAGCGCAGGAGCTGGAAAAGGAGAACAAAACGCTCAAGCAAACCCTGGCGCGTGTCAAGCAAGAAATGGCGGGATACGAGAGCCGGCGCAAGGAGAAGGAGAACAGGCTCAAGCAACGAGAAACCAAACTCGAGGCCAGTGTTCAAGAGTATCGCGATCGACTCAAGACAGCCACGCGAGAGCATCGGGAGTCAGAGGAGAAGCTGCGAGCCAACTTCGAGGAGGAACGTCGCCGCATGCAACAACAAATCGATCTGTTGAAGATCCGAGCATCTGCGTCTGACCGGAGTATCCCGACCCTACGACCTCAGCAAAAACATTCTCTCAGCCCGCGCAAGCCATACGACGGCGTGCATGTACATGATTTCGCCGCGCAAGACCACCCTCTGCCAGACGAGGAGGCCACAGAGGACCTAGACGCCCCGCCTAGTCCCAGCCCACGGTCCAAGATTCGAGAACAGCGCCATCACACCCGTAACGCGACGACGGGGACTATCGATCTCAAGCGTCCCACGCGAGACATCGCAGCCGACGACGACGAAGTCACACACTACCTAAACGAGATCCTCCCCAAGCCACACCTCTCGCACCGTGTCAATCAGAACACCGCATCCCCATCCTCCCCACCGGGCATTGCAGCCCTGAAATCCCTGGACCGCAACCAAAAGAAGTATCTCAACACGGGCAGTTACCGCTCGCTCCACCGGCGCGAAACGACCGATCCCTCAGAGCACGGCTACGGGAACCTCGCGCACCGTCCACGCACGCACATCAAGTCCGCACTGGACTCCATATCGACGGTCCCGTCCTCGCGTCCTGCGTACTCCGGGTACACCATTTCTGCCGGGGAACGCGGGCTTCGACGGACGGGGCTAGCGGATTTGAGAGGGAAGGTATTAACGCCGGAGCGGAGGGCTGCGGCTGAGTCAAGGTTAAAATTGAAGAGTGATAGTCGGAAGGTGAAGGCATTGGGGAAGGAGAATAGTGGTGAAGGATTAGTGAGTTAGTGGCTTGATTTCCTTGTGGGGATATGGTTCAGCTTGAGCGCTTTTCTTTTGCATTGTTTCACACTGGGATGCGAGGTTGGCGTAGGTGGCGTTGATATTTTCTCTTTGTTTTGTTTATCTTTTCTAGTCTTCCTTGAGGAGCGAGCGTGGGTGTAAAGCTCATAGGCTTGGATACATAGCATGATTATCTGACATGAGCAACATTTGAACATTCTAAGCTTGAATGACACCGTGGTCCATCAGAGCCCGTCAGGCAGGCATCAGTCATAACAAGGATGGGAGATATTGTTGAAAATGTTCTATCCTCCTCGATAATTATCTACGCCCTACTTGAAAGCAAACCAGAGTGTTATGAACAAGTGAATTTTAGTATTTCGTACTCACATATCTATGGCCGCTCCCCTCAATCTATTACATTAGAAAACAAACAACAAGCCTCGTGCAATGAACATCGACTCTATCATCCAAGCAAAGACTCGACGTAAATCCAACGCAGTCCACTATAAACCCAATCACACTCTATAGAGCAATGTCCAAACAAAGCCTACGCCTTACCATCGCAGAACGACACAACGGCCCATTTCCCAGTCCATGCCCACTTCCGCGTCTCACTGCCGCCGCCGTCGGGAAGCTGGCGGAGCCTCTCATCCTCGCCGGCGGGCAGGCCGACGACCACGTCTGCCTTGCAGGTACGGAAGGCCATGACGCGGATTCCGGACTTCGGGCCCAGGGGCCCGATTGCGGTTGTGAAGGGGGTTGTGGGGTCCCATTGAGCCTGGGAGTACGAGTCAGCAAAAACATCGACAAAGATATAGGATAGGAAGGTATTGATCAAACGTACGTCGTTGACAAGCTTACGGTAGTTCAAGTCACCCTTGAATAGGACCAGCTCGCTCTCCTTCAGATCCTCGAAGAGCTCCGGCGCAACATGCGGCATGCGCCAGTAGCAGCCCTGGGTAGTCCAGAACGAGTGCGGGCGCACAATCAGCTTCCCATCCTGGTGGAACTGGCTCCACTGCTGGAATAAGAATTGCACATCCTCGACTTCCTTGTCCGAAAGCGGGGGGTATGTCTTGCCCGAGTCATCGGCCGCGGTGTAGAAAGTCTGCGGGTCGACCATCGAGTTGAGCAAGTCGGAAAAGTCCCGCGGCGTAACGTCCGACACGAACCAGGGCAGACGCTTCGGGTGCAGGATGATAGTGGTCGCCAAACCCGCTGAGAGCAGGTATCCGGCCAGAATGAGGTCAACGAAGAGCTCGAAGCCGGAATTGTCGAGGACGATGTCGACCCGGCGCTCGCCGTCTTTCTTCTCGGCGCGGGCCTTTTGCATCACGTCGAAGGCGGCATCGAGGTCGTTTACGAGGATGTTCTTCTGCGATGCCTGGCGCGCCTGCGAGCCCTGCAGCTTCTGGATGTCTTCGTAGGTGAGGGAGGTGAGCAGTGAGAGATCGGTGGCGTTGCCCCACAGGCAGATCTCGCACATTTCCGAGAAGAGTAGCTTCTCGGCCTGTTCGACTTCTTCGGCGGAGCGTCCATCCACGCCCTTGCCGGTCTCGGCCTCGTGAGCTAGCTCGCGGTACCGCGAGGCGAGTTCCAACACAGCAGGGCGGGAAGATTTGAAGGTGGACATCTTCTGGCGCGCGAAGACATCGTAGCCCTTCCAATGCTTTGATAGCGAGAAGAAGGTCTCCATGCGGCGGTCTATTGATCAGCCGTCATGTCAGCGCCATTGTATATTCGGGATGAGGAAGATGCGGCTGAAGTGGCATACAGAGATAACACTCGGAGTAAAGCCAGGCCACATCGTGCCATTTAGGGTTCCCTCGCTCCTCGAACTCTTTGTTATACGACGCAATATCGGACTCGCCGTCGTCTTCGAGGGGGCTGTGAACCATCCAAGATATTAGCAACTCTCTGGACCATCTTTGTGCCAATCGCAGGCCTATTCGAAAACCACTTACGTCAATTGTCTGTCGTGCTGCAACTCATACTTCAATGTCGCCAGCTTCTCAATAATGCTCTTTCCTAAACAACATGGGCTTGGGGAACTCCTCCATGAGCAGCATGTACTTTGGCAACATGAACTATATGGGC
>JAXQJV010000891.1:0-12491 GCA_037042255.1 Penicillium sp. PG106-07D
GAGCGTGCTGACGAGGAGAAGTTCGCTCTCACGGAAAGTGTTGACGCAAAGATCGCTGCGTGGAGAAATGGCAAGCAGGACAATTTGCGTGCTCTCCTTGGTAGTCTCGACACTGTGCTTTGGCCCGAATCTGGTTGGAAGAAGATTGGCCTGTCGGAGCTGGTCTTGCCGAACAAGGTGAAAATTCAATACATGAAGGGCATTGCAAAGGTTCACCCTGACAAGGTACGTTCTGGTTATCGTCCCATTCGGCGGGGCCTCCTTAACTTGATGCTAATTATGTCCTGTAGATCTCCACGACTGCCACCACTGAACAACGTATGATTGCTGGCGCTGTTTTCGGAACCCTGAATGAGGCATGGGATAAGTTCCGAGTAGAGAACAACCTGTGATCTCGGCGATTTGGTTTGCTGATTGCTGCGACAGTGCCAGCTCTTCCGTTGCATTTCATCATCTTGAGCCCTCTCTCACCACGCCTTGTCTTCCGGGCATTTAGGAAAATCGCTTTCTCTAGAACATAGCCTATGTATGGTCTCTAATGGCCAATATGCACATGAAATCATGACTTGAACGCTCCATTGAACTCTACAGTATCATTTCCTTTCAAGATGTTGATTTAATAATGCTTCATATTCCTACCTACTGTCCGGTAGGTGCTCCCCGGAAGGTCACGCTCAGCTACGGACATATTGGGTGAGGATGAAGAAGTAGCGACGCTTTTATGTACGACTCTATGCTAAAATTACATCTTTGCATGGGCATTAATACAAGGCGTGCCGATTTCAGGCCTCGCTATTCTCCTCCGTAGCGTGCTGCTCTTTCTCGTCTTTCTCCTCTTTTATTTCTCGAAGACGTAGCTCCTTGAACTCCCTCTTCTGCTGCTTCCTGCTCTTGGGGGCCGCTTTTGGTTCAGTGTCCAGCTTATCCGAAGGCCACTTTTGCCGGCATTTCTGTTCATCTTCCTCGGACCAGTCTCGAGGAAGAATAGCAAACACCAAGTAAGACGTATGTGTCTTGATCTCCGACTCTGTCCGGTGTACCAGGCGACCCAGATTGTATGGAGCGACAGATTGATCGCTGGAGTCGCGCGGAGAGGCTTCGTATGAAATGTTGGCCTTGGTGCCTTCGAGATGGGCCTGTCGCATCTTCTTTGCGCGTTCGTCGTCGGCTCGGAGCTTGGTCATGGCCTCATCCACAGACTTGGGGAATACCGTAGCGCCGCGCACTCCCTCACAGTCTAGTCCGATGCGCTCTCGCTTCACATCGATCCGATTGTGATTGACTTCGACCATGGAAATGTCCAGCCATCCGAGTTGGCGCATCACACGGATCGTGCGCTCGACTTGCTCTAGGCACGGGGAGAAGGTGCACAAGTAAGCGGGTGAAGAGGGATCGAGGGGTGATTCGATACCGGAAGCCGGCTTCCGGACGAGGTGCTTCAACGCAAGCCATGGAGCAGGCAAGTCCAAGAAGATGGCACTGGCCCTGGGTGACCGGCCGGTCTTGGGGTCGCCCAATAGGAAGCCATCCTCGTAGACGTCCCGATGTGTCACCTCTACCAGCCCATCTAGACCATGTTCCGAAATCTCCTCCTTCACCCGACCCGCTCTTTGCTCGTGGAACTCGAAACTGCACACCTTGCCTAACCTCCGCTTCTTGGTCGCGGACTCTTCGGTAGGATATCCGTTGAACACGGCGCGAACTGCCGCGTGCGTGAACGAACCGCTACCAGCTCCAGCTTCAATGACTGTGCCCCCGGCACGCGCGCGAAGTCGGTGGAGAATGTAGCTGTAGTCGGGGGTGTAGACGACCTGGGTTCGGTGTGGGAGGGATAACGTCCAGGACTCGGGCGTTGGGTATGTGAGGTGAAGAAAACCGCTTGCTGCAGCCTCGGGCTTCTTCAAGGAAGAGCTGTCATCCTCCGCACCTGTCGTGGTGGCCGATGCCTCGAGATCCTCGGCTTTGCGCTTGTTGCTGGGCTGCCGGCCTCGCGAGCCGGTATCGACCTTGGAGGCGACGATTTGAGAGCCCCATGGCTGATTGATCAAAGTGCTGTGCGGGAATGATCCGAAACGAGTATTTGAGACCTTGCCTTCTTTGTAGCCCTGGTTCTCCTCGTCGGTGGCGCGGAGGATCGTCGGGATGGTCTGGTCACGGCGGAGATGTAAGAGCGCGACATCGCCGGCCTGCGCAACAGACCCAGGGGTCAAGAAGGGGGAGGGCATGGCGGGCGAGCTGGGCGAGTGTGTCTGGGGGCTATTGGAGCTCCTTTCCCTTTGCAATGTCGATCACGTAGCGTAAGACCAAAAGTTCCAAACGCCGCAACTTTGCGCGGAGAA
The DNA here is from genome assembly GCA_037042255.1 of Penicillium sp. PG106-07D. Taxonomy (NCBI): domain Eukaryota; kingdom Fungi; phylum Ascomycota; class Eurotiomycetes; order Eurotiales; family Aspergillaceae; genus Penicillium; species Penicillium sp. PG106-07D. The sequence goes on from JAXQJV010000891.1 coordinate 2,340, forward strand.
AAAGCTGGGCCGCATTGCCTATTTGGGCAGTTAGGGCTCAGGGCTCCGCAAGCAGTCCAACGCAGGGGCCAATCAGGCCAATCAAAGCGTGCGACAAGACTGACGATGACTCGATTCGTCGATTGACTCTTGTTTCGTTCTGCCCCTCGTTGTTTACGTGGTTCTCCGTTTCTCTCTTTATGCTCCTCCTCTTTCCTCGCCCTCTCCTCCTGCCCAAGTCGCGGTTTCGGTTCTCTTTTCTCTCAGTCACAGTCAACTTCGCCAGGCCCATGTCGTCTCGTCAACAGCCGCCATGGCGGCAGCCTCCCTCCGCGCCGGGCGTAGAGCTCCCGCCGTTGCAGGTGTGGAACTCGCTGACCAAGTCGAAGACTCCCTTTGTTCCTATCGACCCAGCCGGAAAGAAGGTGTCTTGGTACGTGTGCGGACCGACAGTCTACGACGATGCGCACTTGGGACATGCCCGCAACTATGTCAGCACCGATATCATTCGGCGCATCATGCGCGACTATTTCAAGTTTGATGTCAAGTTCGTGATGAACATTACCGACGTTGATGACAAGGTACGACAGTTGTTCCTTCGCCTCTAATCTCGCGACGCTTGGGGGCAATGACTCATACATTCCATAGATCATTCTGCGTGCCAGACAACAGTACCTCTTCAACGAATACGTCGCTGTGAACCCCACAATTACCCCAGAGGTCTTGGACACGGCCACGAAAGCCTACACCGCATACCTTAAGAAGAACCTGACGCTGCTTGACCCCGAACTGCCCCCGGCGCAATACCAGAAGGAGGTCGAGAAGGTATATGCGACGGTGCTGAGCGGCGGTGCCCTACCGGGCAACGAGAAGGCCGGTGACGATGAAGCCAAGGTCAAGATGCACATTAAGACGGTTGCGTCTGCTGCGGCAAGCTTGAGCAAGGCTGAGGGTACCATTACCGGCGACCCAGCGGTATTTGCGGAAGCTTTCTATACCAACGCGCAGGATGTCCTGCTTCCCTACTTGGATGCTCTCAAGGGCTCCTCAATTGACGCGGACGATCACAGCATTTTCACGAAGTTGACCAAGAAGTATGAAGAGCGATTCATGAATGACATGCGGGATCTTAACGTCCTTGATCCGGATGAGTTGACCCGTGTGACGGAGTATGGTGCTGAAATTGCCGACTTCGTTGAGCGCATCGTCAAGAACAAGTATGGTTACGTCACCGAGGATGGTTCTGTCTACTTCGATATCAGTGCTTTCGAAGCCGCAGGCCACCCGTACGCTCGCCTGGAACCCTGGAGCCGATCTGACAACAAGCTGGCTGCCGAGGGTGAAGGCTCTTTGATTAGCAAGACTACCGAGAAGCGCAGCGCTTCCGACTTTGCTCTTTGGAAGTCCTCCAAGCCTGGAGAGCCCAGCTGGTCTAGCGCCTGGGGCAAGGGTCGCCCTGGATGGCACATTGAGTGCTCCGCCATGGCCTCGGCCCGGCTGGGGAAGCAAATGGATATCCATTCTGGTGGTATCGATCTCGCCTTCCCGCATCACGACAACGAGCTGGCCCAGAGTGAGGCTTACTGGGATGACGGGCATCACCATGAGCAGTGGGTTAACTACTTCTTGCACATGGGCCATCTGTCCATCCAGGGCTCGAAGATGTCCAAGTCATTGAAGAACTTCACCACAATTCGGGAGGCCCTCGACCGGAAAGACTGGACGCCCCGGAGTCTGCGTATTGTCTTCCTATTGGGTGGCTGGAAGGAGGGCTGTGAGATCACCGATGCGCTGGTGAGCACCGGCAACACCTGGGAGGACAAGGTGAACAACTTCTTCCTCAAGGTGAAGGATGCGGCTGCCCTCCAGGGTTCGGCCACTGATATCTCTTTCGCCGCTGATCTGGAGGCCGCCAAGGCTGCCGTGCATGAGTCCCTCTGCGATTCCTTCAACACACCCGGTGTCATGCAAACCATCTCGGAGCTCATTACGAAGTATAACAGCGCCGATAAGGCTTCTTTGAACCCCAAGGATGTCGAGGCTGCTGCTCGCTGGGTAACCTCCCTGGTCAACATGCTCGGCCTGAACGGCGCAACGCCCGTCGACAGCACTGAGATCGGCTGGTCAGGTATTGACGTTCCCGAAGAGGCCAAGCCTTTCCTCTACCCTCTGTCCTCCATGCGCGATACCCTCCGTCAAGCGGCTCGTTCTAAGGAGGGCATCTCACCTCAGCAAATTGAAGAAGTAGTCAAGGCAGCGCCGCCAACCGAGGTCTCTGACGCAGCCAAGCCCTATGCTGAAGTCCTGTCGAACTTCCAAACGAAGGTCTCTTCTCTAAAGTCATCCGACTCCGTCGGCAAGGATATCCTCGCCCTCTGCGATCGCGTCCGGGATATTGACTTGTTCGACCTTGGTATCTATCTCGAGGACCGGGACAACCTCCCTGCGCTTGTCCGCCTCGTTACCCGTGACATGATCCAAGCTCGGGAGGAAAAGGAAGCCCGCGCCAAGCAGAAGCAGCTGGAGAAGCAGAAGCGCGAGCAAGAAGCTCTGAAGCAGTTGGAGAAGGGCAAGCTGAGCCACCTTGAGATGTTCCGAACCAACGAGTACAGCGCTTGGGACGACGACGGCCTGCCCACACGTGATGCTGCTGGCGAGGAGCTCACCAAGAGTCGCACAAAGAAGCTTCGTAAGGACTGGGAGCGCCAGAAGAAGGCGCATGAGGCGTGGCTGGCCAGCCAAGCCAAATAGGCGTCTTATCCCGCCCCCAAAAAGCCTTCTTTTTATTCGGTCTATTTTCGCGGTTATCTCGGGTGGTTCTTCGGATATGCATCGCGGGGCGTTCATTTCGGTCTATAGTATGCACAGGTACAGCAATCGGTAACTATGAAATCTGTCCAAGTATGGAACTTGTCAAGGGACCCTCGTAAGCGTTTAGGCTAAATCTTCTCGAAGTGGAGGTGTACATACGTTGAGATGTACATACGCTGTTCTTGATCCATCACTTGCTGAAATTCAGACGTGGATGCAACAATTGCGTATTCATTGGCTGATCGGAGTATCTCCGATCTAGACGTGTCAAGTTTCAACGAGCTGGCAGGGCACATCTCGCCCCTCTTTACACCAACGTAGGCGCGTGCCATGGTTCCCCGCTGATTGTAGAGAAGTTCTGTTGTACATCGTCCTGGACCACGCCTTTGTTCTAGAGACACCCCTTACCCTGTCAACATCATCGACTCTCGCTCTCCCTACATCACTCTTCAACATGGCGGATCAAAATGGTCTTGAGTACTTGCGCTCGCGCACGATCGTGGACTGTGATACCTTGGATGTTGAAGGTATGAGGTGCCATCCGCAGCATTTGACCGCTACTGACATGACAATGTACAGTTGCACAAATTCTGGGTCCTTTCCAGGATTGCACATCTAACCAGGTGAGCCTATCGGTGGATATTAACTCTACTCCGGATCGCATTATCTTGATTAACCCTGTACTTCAAGGCCATTGCATTTGGCGAGCTCGCCAAGCCTGACCGGGCCAAGATCATTGGAGCATCTAAGGCTGATGCGATGGCCTTGCAAAGGCAAAGCAAGTACAACCATCTCAGTATTGAAAAGCTGGCCGTGGAAATCGCGGTAAGAGGCTCAGCATCAGCCGTATTGAGTACAAGTCAACTAATGGACCTCAACAACAGATGGTGCGCCTTGCTGTTGACATGGCGAAATACATTCGTGGAAATGTCCATGTGCAGATCGACCCCTATTCTGCCTACTCAACAGAGGAGGCTGTGGCAAACGCTATCCGTATGTTGACCGGTATCCCACCTCTCGGGGGTATTGACCCATCAAACATGTGTTGATATTTGGTTACTAGAGATTGTACAGTTCTTCCAGTATGTCGAACCAGGCTTCGACGTCACGCGAATTGTCATCAAAATCCCGAGCACTTGGGAAGGCCTGATGGCGTGCCGTACGCTGGAGGAGGGCGGTGTCCGTACTCTTGCCACTACTCTGTTTAGCATGCCTCAAGCCGAACTCGCTGCTGAAGTGGGTTGTACTTACGTGGCCCCATATGTGAACGAGCTCAAGGTCCATTTCGAGGAAGGGTGAGTGACCGCCTCCGGGACGCCAATTTCACCGCTACTGAATATATGTACAGATTTGTGGACAAGGAGCCACTCATAGATCTCTGCGTCGACATCCAGCAGTACTATCGGTCTATTCCAACGGCTCGGACCAAGGTTCTGCCGGCGAGCCTGACATCTATTGACCAAGTCTTCGCGCTCGCTGGTGTAGACCATATGACAATTGCACCTCCTCTGCTGGCTCAACTGGCGCAGCCTGCGTCTCCGAAGATCATGTCCAAGTTCGATTCCGCACCAGCGTTGCCGCTTTCTGCAACGCGCACCTCACATCGCCACGATTACGCTGGATACCAGAGTAAGTTCGGTCGTGACAGAGGTGGTGCTAGCCAAAGGAAATTGACCGAGGTATGAACTGATCCAAAACCTTTGAAATGAACGGATTGTTCCTCACTGACAAGATTTCGGTAAACCAGGCCATCAACATCTTCTGTGATTTTCAAGACAAGCTGGAGCGCATGATGGAACCTACCATTGGCGAGAACCCCACATATGCGAGCCTTAAGTCTACTAATGAATAAGGTCGTAAATGTAACATGTCCATCATTTCCAACTTGTCCAACTTCCATAGTAGATTTAGCCTTCACAACTTAAGAGCCATATAAGGCTAAGATCACGTGCCCCGACGTCATCCACTTGGGACCCACGGTCTTCTCCAGCTTTTCTTCTTCACTAAAATTGCATTGGATTGGCAAGTATTGGGGCGGGATTCTGCAGGTTATTCGAGGTTATTCGACTTTGAACACCTGAGCATCTCTAGGTAACCCTGCTGCCTCTCCGGGGCACCATCTGCGGCTGTCATCCAAGGTGCAGCATATTTTCCACTCGCACATCATGCTGCCCCCACAAGCGGCCAATCTCAGCATCGAGGCCTTGAGTGGCATCGGTGGGTAAGTCAGACCATTATTTCAAGACTTGTAATGTTTGGCAATCATCTCCGATGGCATTATGCACTCTGCATGCAGATCTGCATTTAATGTCCAAGCGACCCATCCGTTCCTCGAATATGCGTAACAAGGCTTGAACGATTCCTCTGACTCATCTATAGCTCGATCTCAATTGCCTGCTGGGTTGTAGTGTTCTCACCTCAGATTATTGAGAACTTTCGCCGTGGCTCCGCAGATGGTCTGTCTCTTCTATTTCTGATCGTCTGGCTAGCTGGTGATGTATTCAACATCCTTGGCGCCGTCCTGCAGGGTGTGCTCCCGACAATGATCATTTTGGCTGTATATTACACCTTGGCGGATATTGTTCTCCTGGGACAATGTTTCTACTACCAGGGCTTCAACATCCGGGATGAGTTTTCTTCTTCCCCGTCTCCGGAACCCGGCCCAGTCGCCACTGGTGCGCTGGACAGCGAAGGAAGCAGCGGCTCCGAGGCTGCGGCCGCGCCGACAGAACGTTCGGCTTTGCTGCCAAAGCCCAATGGGCATGTCCAAGTACAGGAACCGGCTGGGAATGTGGCCAAAGGGCAATCGTCCCGAGATAATGCTCGCCCCACAACGTCGTCCTCTTCAGCGCAGCAAAGACGGCCATCTGCTTCTTCTTTCAGAGACATGGTACACCACCATGTGGATGTGACACACCTGTCTCCTGCGACTCCTTTAATTGACCCGAACACCGAGAGGGCTCGTTATCATCGTCGTCGCCGTCGTATTTCTACGCTCCAAACTATCCTCTTCAACACCACCGCTATAGCTCTCGTCTGTGCTGCCGGTATCCTCGGCTGGTACGTCAGCCCGAAACCGAAAAAGTCGAAATCAGGCCCCGAGCAACTTACCCTGGATCCTTTGGGACAGGCCTTTGGATACCTGTGTGCTGTGTTCTACCTGGGTTCACGAGTGCCCCAACTGCTACTCAACTACCGCCGCAAGTCTACAGATGGAGTATCTCTGTTATTCTTCCTGTTTGCCTGCATTGGTAATCTGACCTACGTTCTCTCTATCATGGCATACTCGCCTGTCTGTCAGGGTACAGTGTCTGCTACGAACGACATGACCGAGCTCTCGCAGCACCGTCATCGCCCGCATTGTCGTCCTGGAGAAGCGGGGGCCTTGTATGGACGGTATGTCCTGGTCAACCTTTCCTGGCTTGTGGGCAGCTTTGGAACGTTGCTGTTGGATATGGCAATCTTTGTGCAATTTTTCCTATACAGGGATGCAAAGGATGTGGACGAGCTCGATTGAGATGCATGAAATCGCTTGTATGTACATATGAAAGAAGAAAATAACGTGAATCAGACAGCACTTCAAGCAAAGCTTTTCGATAACGCCCCTTGAATGCAGTAAAACCTCCGGACAGTCATTGCTCAAGGTCCGCCAAGAATGAAACCACCGCAGTTGCAAACGCCTTTGCATCATCGCGTCGCTCCTTGGTGTCAGGTCCGACCTGCTCCAGGAAAAGAGCCAACTTGGACTCCTTCCATCCCATAAGTGGGGCATTCTCGATACACATCTTCGACGTCGCGAAAGCGTCCATCTCATAGTGGCCCTGCACGGTCAACACCCGGCCGGGATTGTACAGTCCCTGGATAGGACAAATAGGCGTGCTTCCGATATTGATCCACGGTGCGGGAAGGGAGACAGGCGGCGTATCGGAGAGCGACACAGTCTGTCCCTTCTCCACGGCCATGACGCGGTCACCGTGGAACATCTGAATACGAAGCTGGCCTCCGGGAAGATGGCCCAGCGCAGAGGAGAAGTGTTCCACGAATTGCTTCTCCAGCTGGACGGTATAGATTCCTACTTCCCGACCAAGCGGGCACTTCTCGACATACACATCTCGAACCGGGTCGTCGGGAACACGCACCAACGCGTGCGAGATCAACTGGTGACCGAAGCAGGTCCCCATGAGCCGGACCTCTGGGTAGTCATTGTACACGGTCTTGATGAATTTTTCCAGGATCTGCATCCAGGGCGACTCGGGCATCTCGTATACCCCGGGTGAACCACCGGTGATCAAGACCGCGTCGATGGGCCTGTAAACCGGGAATTGCTGCTGAGATGCATCGCCGCGCAGAAGGTGGAAGTCGGGATAGTGTCCTCCACGAATGTCGTATGGGGTAATGGTGATCTCGATAGGGTCAATGGATGGGTTGGATTTGTTCATGTGTGCCGCCGTTTCTTTGAGGATGTCGCGGAAATGGGCGCTGCAAAGGCCTCGTGCCTCGTACAAGCGGCGTGCTGGGATATCGACGTCGAGAACGGCGATGTGAATGTTTTGAACCATTTTGAAGTTAGGTAACCTTAAGAGAGACTCAACCTTGTTTGAATGTCTTGCTTGGGAGGTGACGATCCTTGAAATATCTACTCAGTGACACCCAACACATCCATATCCATCCCGCATAGAACAACGGCCGAACTCCGGCCTTCGCATCGGAAATACTTAGGTAAAATCGACTACATCCGTAGGCTTCTCTAGAAAACTGTGAATAATCCCGAATATCGTCACGTAATAAAAGTTACCACAGAAGAATTTCCGTGACCCCAACGGATCGGGATCATTAGGTAAAAGATTGGATGACGGGGTGTTGACCGAAGAGCTTATTTGGAGCCCCACCGATTTGGGACCTTTGGGGCCTGGTGACTGGTTGGAAAAGTCTGATTATGATGAGCCTAAATTATCTTTGTACGTGAGATTTGAATGATGATCCTCCGAAAGAATAATCCATAGTTCCGTGTGGCACTGGTGACTGGTTAAGTTTGACCGAAACTTTCGGGTTAGCCCTTCCAGGGCTACCCCAGAATATGAGGCGGCAAAGTGGACACAGCGAGAGGCATCGAATGACTGGGGATAATAATATTATTGTAAAACTCTGACTATCAGATGATACAATGGCGCTAGGGAGGACGCATGCGGGGGTGGCATGGATTACGGACGAAATCCATAAAGTCATTGAGTCCCTGCTATAGGAAGATGAACCCTTGAGTACAAATATCATGGATGTGTTAAAAAGTGGTTAGACGGGGGCTAATCTGCTAAATATGTAATAAGAGGGAAAAAACCCCCCAGATAAGGCATGCAAGATAACACCATTCGCTTCATGCGTGGGTTCGTGACAGCGACGAGATCATAAACATCAACGATAAAACCAATCAGCTCGGTGGGTGTGGCTCCATCTTCTTACTTCCAACCTCCGACCAATTCGTGCTCAAAGAGGTGCCCTGACTCTCGACGTAACTCTTCATCATGGCTCGGCGCGTGTCCGGATCAGCACCCGCATACAGTTTCTTGAAGAAACCATCGACAGCATCACCGCCAAACTCAGAGTCCACAGATTCTGCGTCAGAGGCATCACCGGCCTCGTCCTGCTGCTCTGTGTCAGTCGTCTTTTGCTTTGTTTTCTTGGCAGTCAGCGACGAGGCGAGTTTGTCCCAGTCCTTGGCGCCATGTCGCGATGAGGTTGGGTATGCCGGCGCTGCGCCTGATGGTGCTTGCGGCGCAGCAGGTCGGTCTGAAATCTTTGTGGCTTCGGATGCTGATCCTTCGAGGGCGCTCCACTTTTGGCCTGGGGTCTTCTTCTGCAAGACCAATTCGATTTTGGTCCCCATGACGGAGACTTTGGACTTGGCAGTGTCGATGGGAGCAAACAAAGGGTCGAGTGTGAAGTCATAACCAGAACCAGAGGGCAGGGGGAATTGCAGAGAGGCCTAGAGGGTGGTTGTTAGTCTTCTTGAATGGATTGATATGAAGAGGGACGAACGAACCGAATCATCCTTCAGCTCAATCTCAACGCTTTCTTTAGGGATGCCCTTCACGTAGAGCGTAACCACAACGGAGTCATGGGACTGATACCACTCATGCCGGACCTTTTGTGTGACCGTGACGGGGGAAGCCATTGCCGTTGCTTTCGTCTCAGGTGTTGTCCGATCCGAGAGGGGATGCAGTGACGAGGAATCCTTTTGTCCTTTCCCTTGCACGCTCTTATCTTCAGTTCCCACCGCCTTGCCTGACTTGAGACTCTCCCATTCAGCCTTGAGCTCCTTCTCAGTGGGTATACGTGTGTCTGTCGGAAACTCAACCACAGAGACGACACCTTTCTCATCGTCCTCGGCCAGCTCACCGAGCTTCCGGCGAACCTTAGCCATCCAGATAGGCAGCTCGGCTCCGTAGCCATTTTTCTTGCTCGCAGAGCCTCCCCCAGCCACGGCAGCTTTCACTCCTTCCGCCTTATCTTGTGTCTCATTCTCACCGGAAGTTTTCGACTCTATGAGCTCGAACAGGAACTTCGCGTCTCCATAGCGTTCAAGCTGGAAGAGCGCTACGCCGCGGCGCATCTGAGCCGACAGAATGAGCTCACGCTTACCGCGCTCGCGAGCCAATGAAAGTGCAATCTCGGCATCCTTGAGGGCTTCACGGGACTTCGGGCCGCCGTCTGCTGGCTTCACGCGTGAGCGAGCGATTGCACGTTGGAGGTAGTAGGACGGCGCGCGGGGTAGCTCAATCAAGGCTCGGGTGTAGTGTTGGACTGCGAGTGGTGCGTTGGAGGCCGCAAGGGCCTTGTCGCCCTCTGCAGCGGCGTTCATGCTGTCGATGGAGAGGAAAAGCAGTTGTTGCAGGCTTTGAGTACGCAAAGAAAAGATCTGAAGAAAACTAGCTGCAAGCTTTAGGTTCTACAGCTTTCTAGAGCTCCAGCCGCGCTGCTCCACCGCGATTACATAACGTGCGGAGACCCGCAGGGCGCTACTTTTGTGGGAGGTCGTTATACAGTGGGATTCAATGGCTCGGGATATTATTGATTATTAGTGGGAGTAGTATATAAATTGGACGCTGACTTTTGGTAGATTTCACTGCAGCTCCTTGTTGTCGAAACGTTTGCTGTACAAGCCTAGGGCACGGATCGGCCAGTAGAACTTGTAGTTGGGGTAAGAAATCATGCTAGAAAACCAAGTCAGCTCAAAATGATCTAAAAACGCAGAAGGGACGGACCATACCATGACTGATTGAATACTCCCTCAATGGACTCCTGCAGCCACTCGCCGTTACGCTGCTGGCGTGACATGAGCAGCTTCATGCCCCGCTCGAGAGGCTC
>JAXQJV010000892.1:0-12468 GCA_037042255.1 Penicillium sp. PG106-07D
GTGGATATTCTCCTTTTTAAGTTCATTTGAGTTCATCTCTAATTCAATTGATTCACTGATTTGTATCCCCTCCTCCGATTTCCCCTTCTCTGCATCTTATCTATTCTCCGCTTCGATCCCCTGATCTGCCCATTCCAAGATTCCCCATCAGTGCTGGACACGACCCCTTTTCATGTTTTTCATCCATATCCCATATTACTCCCCCCAGTGGAATACTTCAGCAGGACTGCTGAAAGTAATCTGCCTCACTTGTTTCCTTGCCTTTCTTCATTGCATTTTATCGGAAATGGTTCATACCCTGCTCTCGTTCTTGTTTCCCGGCGTTCAGGAAATTATCACTCCATAGACAGGGTGGGCCATCTCATAGACGGGCATGATCAATCTGTTTTTCTGTTTTGAACCATCTGAACGGGAGAACCTGCCTCCCACAGCACGAATCACGCACATGAATGTATCCCCATCTGAAACCATGTTGCCCATGTACTTAATAATCCCATGGAATCTACAAGACTTTCCCCTCTGTACCCGTTTCCCCTCTTTTTAGCAAATAACCGACTTCGAACGTATCATAGTAGAATACTCTACCTATTGGGTAAACGACTGTCGATCAAGCTATCTGCTGCGCCCGGTCCAAGCCTCCAAGGACGCTTGATGAACAATGCAAGCTAGCGATCCGCTTTCGATGGCTCGGGGCTCCACTTGGCTGTGGCGTCGACGGTCGGGACAGCCCAAGGCTCCAAGGAACTCCGGAGGGGATGTGGTACTAGCGCCGAGAGCTATGTAGTCCACAGAGGGGGAAACACTACAAAAAGTTGAGCTCCGAAACCCAAAAAAAAATAAATGTAGGCAGTATCCAATAGTTCCACAAATGCCAGTCTGCACTTGCATCTCTGCATCGTCATTGTAGTCTCATTTTTAAGCGCTGCAACTAATCAGCCACAAAGCTGCGGGATGTGACCTCATCGGCGTTTTCGACCGCTGATCGGCATTGTTAAGAATGCGCACCATCCCACCTTCCAAGCCCGAAAAGATGAGATGGCCCTACACGCATCACCACCCCCACTTGGACAATTGGCAACGATTTGATAATCACCACTGGCATTGACCCCCTCGTCTTCGCTCACCCTAGTCCTTCCAGAGTCTAGCGCTGTGCATCTCAGCCACGGGGTGCCACAGCGTTCATAACCCACCGTGGCCCAGCGAGACATCCGATCCGCCATCCCGCCTTTCTCCCTCCTCCACGGTTTTCGAAAGAGATACCAGACGACGGTGTCCAGCTCCTAGTTTACTGGCGACATTTGGTCTACCATTCACCGCAACTCGCCGACCTCTTTCCTTGACCTCGGCGTTTGACAACATCCCCGCTCGCCGCCATGTCGACTCCCGTTAGCCCCGTGGAGCACAAGCTCCCCCAGCGCTCAGCGACTGTGAGCAGCAGCTTGACCCGTGCGACATCTGTCTCTGACGACGAGGCCATTCCTGACACCGATAGCAGCGAGGTGTGTACCCGATACCCTAGGAGGAACAAGTTTCGAGAGGAGGGGCCGGAGTGGTGGAGGAAGAGGATCCCCCGCAATGAGAGACATTGTAGGCTGACAGGTCTGTCTCGACATAGACTACCAAGCTCCTGCTGGAGCGTCTGCGAGCATGGAAGCATATGTGTGGAAATCTCGAGGACTATGTCTCGGTCACGGCCAAAGTTCAAAAGTCCCAGTCCAAGGATCACGAGAAGATCTTGAAGGTTGGTTTCAATACATACCAAGGATGACAGGGACAATTACTGAATGCAATTGACAGACTGTCAGCGAACCCCTGAAGGAAGGCAACCACTTCAGCACCAGTGCTGGCGGTGTGAATGGCCTGTTTGAGAACATGCGCAACAATTCCCAGGTATGGACGAAATCCAGGGCTAGCTTGGGCCTCGCATGGAATGGATGCTGACTGATGCGGATTTAGGGAATGGTCAATATGTACCTCGAGACCGAGCAGAACCTGAAGGGCAGCGTGCTCCCCACTCTGGAGCGCCTGCACAAGGAAATTAAGAACAAGTCCAAGGAGCTTCAATCGGGCGCCGCCAAGGGTGCCAAGGCTGTTGAAAAGGCCCGACATGCGACTCAGAAGCACATTGAGCTCTTGGGACAGCACGCAGCCTCGCACGATGCTGCTGCCAATAACAAGATCGAGACGCAGAACGACCCCTACATCCTCCGCCGTGGTATCAACCACCGCTTGAACAAGCAGGTCACCGAGGAGAATAACCACCGCAATGACATTCTGGCTATCCAGAACTCGTTCGCACAGTTCGAGGCCCACGTCCTCCAGACCATTCAGGGCGCCCTTGACCAGTTCTTCCAGTTCATGGGTGGCCAGCTGGATCGCCAGCGGGCTATGTACGCTGACATCTTGGGCACCGCTCAGCTCATCCCAGCCGACTTCGAGTGGATGAACTTTGTCGTGAGCAACGATGCCACACTGGTGAACCCGGACTCACCACCACGCTCCCTCTCGAGCATCACATTCCCGAACATGAATCACCGCGCTACTCAACCTCTGATCGAGGGCTCTCTGGAGCGTCGCTCGCGCGCCGTGATCAAGGGCTACAGCACGGGATACTACGTCGTGACACCCGCGCGCTACCTGCACGAGTTCAAGGACAACGACGACTTGCGCAAGGACCCTACCCCCGAGCTGTCGCTGTACCTGCCTGACTGTGTCATCGGCGCTATTGACGGCGTCAAGTTCAACGTTAAGGGCAAGGACGTGTCCAGCGGCAAGGTTGGGAATGCCTTCCACACCACTACCGAGCTGAGCTTCAAGGCGCATAGCGCCAGGGACGCGGAGAAGTGGTGGACGGTCATCAAGGACTGCACTCGCGGCACAACCTTGGCTACGCCCGCGGCTGTTTCTCCCGTTAGCCCTGTTGCCACCAGCCCCGCAGCAGCAGCTGCCCCAGCCCACAGCCCTTCGCAGAACCAACCCCCGGTCTATGCCGAAAAGGAGAAGGAAGCTGCCAATGCTAGCTCCTCTGCTGCACCGGCCCCAGCCGCAGTGCCCGCGAACGTCGATGCCAAGGACCATGCTGCTCCCGCTGCCACCAGCCCAACGGCCGGCTTGAGCCGTTCCACCAGCACAGCAAGTCATTTCCACGGCTCCCCTGGCGGCTCCGCGGTGCAGGAGAAGTCCTGAGGCGATTCGAGTGCATTATTATGATTGATACTTCCTCCCATTAGCTCTTTCGATTTACCCAATGCCTTGCTGTTACCCGCTTTGGCCACATTCACGCTGGACTGTTATAATGTAGTTGTATCTACGATGATATTCTGCCGCTCGGTCTCTGTCTTTGAGTTGACCTATTCTGCCTTGATTTCCTTGCTCGTGAATTACATATACTTTTTTCAAGGGCTCTTGGTCTTACTGTATATTGGTTTACAAATTGTTGACCACTCTCATATTCCAATACATGGTTTTAATAAACTCCCAGGCCGCATTGACATTCTGGCTTTGAACAGCGTACTGGATACAGGACCAGCGCTGGAGCTGGATGGTTGCAGAAGACGGATCTGTCGTCGCCTTGGGCCTGGACCATTAGGTAGGTATTAGGCCTATCAAGCCGGCCCTGTTTGATCCGGTGCTCTAGGAGGTGAAACCATCTAGGGTACTCCCATTATGACACTTCGACAACACAGTCTGCGGCCGAGGCCAAGATTATCGGAATCATCTTCAGAGTCGAATACAGTCCCGGTTCTGACATGGGGGTTTTTCGGGCTGAAATTGACCATCTTCCCTCGAGAGACTTATGACATTCACCTGCGCTATGCGCAGAAAAGTGATCTGCCTCGGTCATTTTGAAGTGCATGGCCACCAAGAAGTGAATTTCCCGAGCCTTGGAAGTAAGGCTCAACTCTCAAGTCGCATGCCGTCCACCTGCTGGATGTGGCAGATCGGCATGGTGTTGGAAAAGAGAGATGAGACTGGCCAAAGACGAAATATTGAGTTAGAGCGAGCGTATAGGTAACAACCAGTCTGACTAACGCATGGGGTCTGAAGATTCGAGAGAGTATGCCTGAGAGGTATCGTCAGGCACAGAAGCAGACGTAGAAACTTTGTCCTCAACATGCAGGGACGCCTGAGGAACCAGGGGCCTATATTCTCAAGACCCTACGACAGGCTGGGGTAGACAGGTCACATAGCAGCTCTAGAGCATCAACGAAAGCAGGAATAAATATAAAAATAAAGCTTGGCGGAGTCCGAGGGAGAACAGTGGAAGGGAAGACGGAAGAGAAAGAGATAACAAAGAGAAGCCTCCATATTGAGGATATCAGACTGGCAAACATCCATTGTCTCCATTCGTTAGGTACAGTCGACAAGGCCATTCTTCCCAGTCACTAGCCAGACCTGTTTGCTTGAAGAGTCACGGGGTTAGCGTTTGTACTACCCACCAAGCACCCGTTCTTGCATGATGGATCATGGATCTCGAAGATGGAGTATTCCGTTTGCCAAGGATGCCTCAAAGTGCAATAACTGAAAAGAGCTTGAAGGAGCCTTCCGTTGGAAGGCCTAACCGAAGAGGCGAATTCCAATAAGGAACTAGAAGAGACATCGAGTCACGGATACAAAGTTGTCCAGGTGATTCAAGTAGTCATCATGAATTCGTTTAATACATACAGCATGTTGAAGACAGTCGCTCCAGGTAGGCAATCCCAACAGGACACCTGAAAGAAACCGCGACGCTATGAGTCACTATCATCAATATGTCATCGTAGGATTTTCAGAAATCCTCCGGACTTTCCAGATCTTTCAATTTTTCCCCCAAGAATCGCCCGAGTGCTGCGCATTTCGATTCGAGTGCGAGCAGCACGGACGGAGACGCAGAGAGATTCAGACTGGCCAGCCTGGACAAGTCGGCACTCCGGTCAATCTCGTTCTGAGACTCGAGGGCACCGTTCTTGGCCGAGGCATTGGAGGATGGCACTCCGTCTCCCTGTGATTCATCTGTAATTCCATTGCCAACTGTTGAGTCACCCGCCCCATCGACGTGTTCCGGGCCATCGCCATTTATCGTGTCATCGCTCTTATTAGGGCCCACGGCGGCCAGTAGAACTTTGTCCGCAATACGGGTCACCACTGCCACCGAGTCTTCCAGTTCGAACACGATCGATCCCACGTCACCCAGCGACATGGATTGGGCGGTCACGTATGACGACGGATGGCTGGCGGGATTGACCCCCGTGAGGTTTCCGCTCGATGCGGTCTTGGCGTAGCAGGTATATGCGGCACCGTAGGTCGAGCTTAGGTTACGTAGCTGACGGGACGAGAGGGAGGAGGCGTAGGCGAACACGGCGCCGTTGGTGGCGAACACGCTGTGCAGAGATAGAATGGTGAGCTTCAGCTCCCCTTCGGGGGTCATCCAGGGGGTACTCACATCATTGTCGTAATCTCGGGCGGAGAGAGATTATCCTCTAACAGGTCGCCCAGCGCCTCCGAGTCGAGCATTTTGATATCAGGTAGTCCGGGAATCATGGTGTCGGCGGCGGCATCCAGGCCAACCGGGGTATCTTCTTCAAGTTCGTGAATGTGAACCTCCGGGAGCTTTTTCACCGATTGACAGTGAGCCTCTACAACCCAGTCCTTGGGCGGAGTCCACGAGCAATCCTCAGGGAAGAAGAAGCAATTATCGCTGTAGTCCTGGTCGTCGTGATCGTACTCGATGGGCTCGGAGGAGGAGTCGAGCAAGTTCTGGGCGCACTGCGTGCTACAGCGGGCCCAGTACGGGAGGAACGGGGCGTCGGAGTGGGGCGCGGTCCCGGGCTTCGTGAAGTACTCGGAGGAGACTGGAAACGGTTCGAATTCAGCCATCTTCAGACCCATGGCTAACGAGACAATTATGTGAAGAGGAAGTAAAGCCGGTGGTGTCTATTTCTTTCCAAAATAGAACGAGCAAAAAAGGGCACGAGGGCAGAGTTTGCATAGCTGGGCCGAGATACAGAGGTGAGAGAGCTCAACGACCACAAAGCGCCGTAGAATCCGTAGACCACAACGTCAAGAGGACTGTTTGTCCGGCCCAGATGGCGAGTCACGAGAGTTCCAGACGTGCCCGGTGGCACAAGAGCAGGGTTTGGGGGGACGTGGGGAGGTGTATATAAAGGGCAGGTACGGGACGGTAGTGAGAGGAGTTGCCCAAGTAGGACTGCAGTCATGCGATCGCCGCGAGGCTCCGCAGATAAAGCGCCCCGACCATTGTGCAGCTTCAAAAAGAGAAACGTGTCAAGAACAGAGCCTTTGATTGGGAGGGAGTCTAGAGGGTCAGATTGGGGAGCAGGGCGCGTGAGGGCTTGGGGAGTGCTAAGCGCGGGTGTGCAGGAAATGGGGCAAACGGGGAAAAAAGAAAGGAAAGGCCCAGCCCCAGTCCTACGGGCATAGCGTCGACGGTCCGATGCGAAGGGTTCAAGGCACAATGGAGGTACCAGAGGCAACCAACGAAGCCAGCTTGGACCACCCGAGACCAGCTCGGAAGCTTGGACTTGGACGGTGGTTCAGGCCAATGGCAGGGGACGATCGCCAGAAGAGGGCGGGGGATGCAGGCATCAATGGCAAGGAGGGGGTACGGCAGAGCAGGATGGAGTCAAGTGCAAGTCATTGACAAGGTCGAGGGGCATAGGAAAATTTAAACGAACCTGGCCTGTGCGAAGGAGTACAGCGTCAACTCCGTTGAAGTGTGGAGTGGTGGAGGAGGGTGGTGGGGAGTGGAGGAAGAAAGAATAATGCACGAATGCACGAGATGGAGAATGGATGAACTGAGGAGAATGGTGGAGGTGATATTAAAGCGATCCGCGAGATTCGCGCGGGGGCCGCGCTCTGAGGACGTTTAGGCTTTTGGGCCTCCTTTTTAGCTTTGGGCTCGCTGCAAGTACGATGTGGCATGCAGTGAGGGGGTACTTGAGTTGAGGTCTTGGAGAAGTCAGACTACGCCGTGGATGGATTACCGAGAGTAAGTCGAGGCTCTGTCTCAGTCTGCTGTAGAGCTTGCCACTGTTACAACAACCATCGTCTGCCTAGGTAGAATTATAAGGATCTGATACCAAGCTCGAAGGTTGTCCAAAAAAAAATTGACGAGTAGCTACGGCCTACCGCGATATATACGATCTTGAGGGTCTTCTACATTACTGTCCTTAGACAAATCCCGAGGCTAATCAATTATCCAAGGAGCTCAAGCTTGGAGCAGTACTGTCTTGTAAATCGTGTGGTTACTACCGTACTACTAGTAGTAGGTAGTCACCAGTTGATGACTGATGACTGACGTAGGCGGAAATGCCCCACCGCGCACCCCTCACGCTGACAAAAGCATCCCCGCTGGGCCACGATTTCATCACCCATCATGTTGGCTCGACTCCCACGTCTCTTCCCAAAGGTCCTCGCTACATCTACGCGCATCCCTGGTAATGCACCCCAGACGCCCAGGCGGCTGCCCAGGTCTCAGTCCTGTCCAATCACTGACAATTGATCTCCAGCTACTCGATCCTTCGCCGCCATGGCTACCGATCCCTCTACCTACAAGCTCAACCGTTCGTCTTTAGCTCTTCCCCAACCTTGTCCATCATCACTGACCATCATGGCCGCCCAGACACGATGCTGCGGGTCAAAGACCCTAAGCGCTCGTTGCAGTTCTATGAGTTCCTGGGAATGAATGTTATTCAGAAGTTGGATTTCCCCGAATGGAAGTTCTGCAACTACTTCCTTGCCTACAATGGTCCGTCCTCGCTGCAGGGTGGTGACCGCCACTTCACCGACCGCAATGCCGTGCTGGAGCTCTGCCACAACTATGGCACCGAGAATGACCCCAACTACAGCGTCGTCAATGGAAACACCGAGCCCTACCGCGGCTTCGGTCACATTGCCATCTCTGTCGATAACATCGAGGCCGCCTGCAAGCGCATCGAAGATGCCGGATATGCCTTCCAGAAGAAGTTGACCGAGGGCCGTATGCGACACATTGCCTTTGCCAAGGACCCTGACGGCTACTGGGTTGAGATCATTCGTCGTGCCGACGAAGATCTGTCTCCCACCACTGACCCCGGCTCCTACCGTCTGAACCACACTATGCTACGTGTCAAGGATGCCGAGGCCAGCTTGAAGTTCTACCAGGAGTCCATGGGCATGACCCTTGTCCGGACCATCGAAAACCCCGATGCCAAGTTTAACCTGTACTTCCTGGGGTATCCTAACTCCAACCCTAAGATTCAAGAGGGTGCAAAGAACGGCGTCGCCGAGTGGGAAGGTCTGCTTGAGTTGACCTGGAACTACGGCACGGAGAAGCAGGAAGGCCCCGTCTACCACAATGGTAACACGGAGCCGCAAGGATTTGGCCACATCTGTGAGTTCACTGTGTCACCTTGGTGTTTTTGACTAGGCAACCTCGCTTACGTTTGATTTTTTTTTGCGCGATAGGTATATCGGTCGATGACCTCCAGGCAGCCTGCGATCGGTTTGACACGGTCAATGTCGCCTTCAAGAAGCGCCTCACTGATGGTCGCATGAACAACATTGCCTTCGTCCTAGATCCCGATAACTACTGGATTGAGGTGATCCAAAACGAGCGCATCAAGCGTACTTCTAACTGGTAAACGCGAGGTGCATATAGCGGGAAGCCCTGCCAAGAGGGTCTAGATGCATAGCTACCCAGCTTACACTACGATGTACATACAAAATCCAATGTAGTAGTCTAGACTTGACATTTCCTTCCGTTTGCCATGCAAACTCTCAATAGTCTCATCTCATTCTATAGCGTTGACCACGAGACCCCGTGCAGGGACCACCAGCTTATCCCCGATCCCCTCATAGGTGGGCGCAGGTGGATCCTCTCCCCCGCGCCCCAGACGAACATTTTGCGAACATTTCGTGCCAGCCAATTCTCACTCTCGATTGTATCTAATACTGAATCTCATCGTATACAGACCATGGCGAGACTGTCTACCGAGATGGGATGACTCGACTCGCAGCCCCGACACAACAGGACTGCGCGATCTGACTGGGCACGAATTGCAATCACGACCCCCACGCCCGACCCTGAACGCCGCATAGCAGCGTCGCCTCCAGAATTTTCAGGCCCGAAGCGCTTTTCTCAGTTGAGAAGAAGAAACGAAAACATGTCTCCGGAGCCGGAGAAGCCCAAGAAAGCCCCTCGTAAGCACGTCACGACGGCTTGCGTGCCGTGTCGTGAGAGTAAGATCCGGGTATGTACCTTCGACACCCACACACCTTCGCCTTGCCGGGATCGGCGCTGGAATGCATTCTGATCGGCTTGTCTCCAGTGCGACGGGTCGACACCACACTGCCAGAATTGTCAGCGAAAAGGAAAGGATTGCAAGTATCATCATGGAGATGATAAACGCAAGTAAGTACACTTCCTTAATACTCTTTCAACGTTCGATTTGAAGAAAAATCATTCTCGGCCCGCGACGAGCGATTCTCGGCATCCCGCCGATGTCACCAAATTGAATCACCAGCCGGCTAACATCAACTTCCAGAGTCTCTCTCCGAGCTGCGACGGAGCTGTTCTCTACAAGAATCGACCAATTGGTTCAATTCATTTATGATCAGGGCCTCGAGCCTCCGGCGATGAAGCCAGATGACGAAGCGGGCATGAATCGGGTTCTCGATACTCTGCAGATCCCGCGTGGTGTCGCTAGGACTAGAGCCTCGCTTAACGGTGATCACAAGCCACGAGCTGAGGGTAAGCCTTTGGTAGGATCGGGTGGATCTCCTGTTCAGGGCTCGCCGACTACGACGCCCAATGGCCCGCCTCAGCCTCAACAATCGCATTCGGCGGGCATTGCTGTCACTGGTGCTTCCCCTCAACAGGGCATGATATCCAGTCAGCAGATGCCCACACTAGAACCCTGGAGCCCCTTTGGTATGGTGCGAGGTGCTTCGGACAATCAAAATTTTGTGCACTGGGGTTTCACGTTGCCGACGGCCGAAAGCCTCGACACAATATATGCGAACATCAGTGGAGGACCAGGACTACCAACCAATACGGGACTAACCTCGGATAGTCTCCAAATTGGCATGCACATGGCGCAGCAGCCGACAGCCTTGATGGATCCGGTTTCGAACGACCGAGATCATGAGTCGGACAGCGATGAAGAGAATGAGGCTGAGAACGACGTGATCGAGCAATTGTCTCATCGTATTGGCACGCTGAAAATTGCTGGTGACGGCCATTTGCGATTCTATGGAGCG
This sequence comes from Penicillium sp. PG106-07D, assembly GCA_037042255.1. Lineage (NCBI taxonomy): Eukaryota > Fungi > Ascomycota > Eurotiomycetes > Eurotiales > Aspergillaceae > Penicillium > Penicillium sp. PG106-07D. The sequence continues at coordinate 10,240 of JAXQJV010000892.1, forward strand.
ACCTCCAATCTCAACCTGGTCGATGTTTCAGCGACACAGCAGCGACAGCGGCCAGACGCGCGCACCGTGCGTCACGATGGACAAGATATTCTGAACCATCTTCGGGTCGGTCAGCCGGTTGACCAGAGCTTGGAAGATCACCTCGTCGAGTTATACTTCACCTGGCAGAATCCCAGCATTTACGTCGTGGACAAGGAAATGTACATGACGGCTCGATCAAAATGGCGCAATGAATTTGACGACACTCCGTTCTACTCGGAAGTGCTCACGAACGCCATGTGTGCCATCGGAAGCGCCTTTGAAGCACGATATCACCCGACATTTATCACGTTCCCAAAATCTTTGGCCGAGTTCTTCGCCGATAGAGCCAAGGCTCTACTAGAGATTGAACTTGATACACCCTGTGTGGCAACCGTTCAGGCTCTTGTTTTGATGAGCTGTCACGAAGGAGCATCCAACCGTGACGCTCGTGGCTGGCTGTACAGTGGCATGTCGATGCGGCTCGCCTTTGATCTCGGTCTGCACCTTGATATGACTTCCTATGTCAACAATGGTGACATGAGTGCCCACGAAGCAGATGTTCGACGGGCTGCATTTTGGGGCAGTTATATCGCCGATCATTTCTGGGGATTCTACCTGGGTCGTCCGTTCCGGATGAATGCTGGCGATGTCAGTGTTCCCAAGCCTGCTTCGACTCTGGGTGTAGAAAAGGAAGGCGTCTGGCGTCCGTACGGACTTCAGTCTACTTCTGCATTTCTAAAGGACGGTCTGCAGAATCCCACCGAGCTGATTTCCCGGCAATTCGTTATTCTATGGGAGATGGTGTCTCCGGTGGGGCACATTCTATACGGCTGTTCTGATATCTCCCGGCACGACCTCCAAAGAATCACTTTCCAGGTGACTGAAGATCTATTTGCCTGGAAAGCCAACCTCCCCTCGACTCTTCAAGTCGATCTAGACGACGACTCCACCCCCAAGCTGCCACACCTCCTCATCCTTCACATGCAATATCACCAAATCATCATCTTCTTCCACCGCCCCTGGGTCTCCAAGAACTACATCCAACCGAAGAGTCCACGCCAGGGACCAGGCTACCATCACGCACGTCGCATGTGCGTTGAATCCGCCACGGCTGTCGCCCGCCTCCTCCACATCTACGAGAAACACTACACCTTCCGGCGCATGAACAATCAAGTCGTCGCGATTATCTTCAGCGCCGCTCTCATGCTCCTCTTCGTCACGGTTTCGAGTTCGCCGCTGATGCCGGCCAAGCCCGGCGAGTCAAGCAGCACTCATCCACGCAACGCGGAAATGGTCGCATATCTGAACCTCTGCTTCCGCGCGCTCGATGAGCTGGGCCAGTCATTTGAGAACGCGAAGCGTACGCGAGACTACTTGGTTACCCTTCAACGACGCTGGCAAGCGCACATGCGACGCACAGGACCCACAGTAAAGAGGCAAATCAGCAGTGCGAATCTACCCGCAATGGCAGGCGGGCAACAAGTATCTTCCGGTCAGTCCTCGCGCAAGGAATATGGTCCCGAGGAATCGCGCAAGAAAACGCGTCTCCTCGATACAGGCATGCACACCCGTTTGCAAGATGACTCGTCCTCCTCCATGGCCGCTGGCCAGCTTTACCCTTCCTCTCAGAGCTACTCCGACTATCAGCAAGAGCCGTCTTTCCAACAACACCCCTTTTCCGCGCAAGCAGCACAAGTCAACGAGCTTGACTGGATACGTAGTACGGATATGGATCTTCTTACTGATAGCCAGACCAGTGGTAGTCCGAGTATGACCATGGGCACGATCCCGCAATCCCAGTTCCCGGAAAATCAAGGTATACTGCCGGATCTGGGGGATATTGAGGGGTGGTGGAGTCCGCCGCATGGGATGTCCTAGTTTGGTGGTCGAATTGGCGTGGTTTTTTGATTCAATTGAATATAGAATCTTGCCCTGGATATCTCTCTCAGTTGTATCTTCAATCATTAAAGCACATATTTGGCAACCTTGCAATCCTTTGCATATCCCATATCAGTCGGTGCTATCTAGATACCTCGTCCAGCGCAATCCAACCTTACTCAATGATACAATCTCATACACTGTCAACAATCACTCATCACTCATCACTTATCCTCCCATCAAAAATCCCCCCAAACCACCCACCAATATCCTCTCCCATATTCCCACCCTCCCTCACAAGACTAACCCTCCTCTCCCCAAACCCCTTCT
>JAXQJV010000893.1:0-12448 GCA_037042255.1 Penicillium sp. PG106-07D
CTATCTACCCTCCTCTTTGTGGCCTCCCTATTTGAAGATCAACCCGTTCTCGTCGACATCTCCTCCCCAAAGCCACTCAAGCGAATTCTCCCTTCCGCTCCTCTCCGTCCACAACCTGCAAACGGTGAAGAAGTCGATCCTGCTGTCGCCGCTAAACAAGCAGCGCAAGATGCCAAACACTCAACCTGCGTCACCATATTCACAGCATTCGGCAACCACATTATCGCTGGTACCTCCAAGGGCTGGATCAACATCATTGAGACAGAAACATGCACCACAATACACTCGATGCGCCTCTGCAATGGAGTTGTTATTCTCGCTCGTCTTGCCAACAACGGGCGCGACCTCCTTGTTAACAGCTCAGACCGCGTTATCCGCACAGTCCTCATGCCGGACCTCTCCCAGTTAGGTATTGACTTTGAGCCCTCGGCCATTAAGCTACAAGTGGAACACAAATTTCAAGATGTCGTCAATAGGTTAAGCTGGAACCACGTCACATTCTCGTCGACCGGCGAGTTCGTCACCGCAACTACATTCATGAACCCCGACATCTACGTCTGGGAACGCAGCCATGGCTCTCTCGTCAAGATTCTCGAAGGCCCACGCGAGGAGCTAGGCGTGGTCGAATGGCACCCCTCCCGTCCTATGGTGGTCGCTTGTGGTCTGGAATCTGGGTGCATATATACATGGTCAATCATCAGCCCGCAAAAATGGTCAGCACTAGCTCCAGACTTTGGTGAAGTTGAGGAGAATGTGGAATACGTGGAACGTGAGGATGAATTCGACGTGCATCCGGCGGAACAGGTGCACCAACGTCGACTCGACCTGGAAGATGAGGAGCCCGATGTGGTTACTTTGGATCGTGCCGAAGGAAACGTTGACGCAGAACATGCTAGCGTCTTCAGTGTCCCAGTCCTCCTAGATATCTCTGATAGCGAGAGTGGTGAGGATATCATCGCAGTGGGCCCTGGTACAATGCGCCGCCGCGGGTCCGGCGATGCAGATGCCGAGAGGGACTCCAAGTCCGGTGCCAATGGCGTCGCTCGTGGCGCAGCCAGGAATCGCCGGCGGTAAGGAATGAGTTCATTTTATGCCTTGTTTCTCAAATTATCAGTCTAGTCTGAAGCAGGCTTGACAAGCATCATTTGCATTTGGATGGCGTTCGAAAGTCACGGGATCGTAACGGTGTTTTGGCAGGCTCTGCTTTTTTATGGTTACCTTCATGATGCGACAATATTTTGCCCCATGAGCTATCTAAAAACAAGATAATTGACCGCCTCAGACCTTCCTTGCACTGGTTCTTCGCCGTAAAGTGCGTCTTCCTCAAGAATCAGCGATCCCACGAGACCATCAAGGAATCTTGCAGAAGTAATTCGATACGCTTACTACGCTAGCGGAATGCGGCTTCGGGGCGGCCTGTCTAGTGGAAAGGTGTACTTTTAGCCCTTCTCTATGAAGCGTCGCCTACCTTTTCTCTTATAGATCGGAGATCCAGAATAGGTTTGGTAGGCAGATTAGGTATGACGTTCTCATACCAGGATAGATAGTAGCTTGGTCGATTATTGTTCGTCACCCTATTGGGGATTCCTCCTCTATCCACCGATACTCGTAGCTACTCCCTACCAATAACAATAAAATATCTCCAGGTATATGCTCAAGTGTGCTGAAAAGGCTTCTTGCTATACTGCACTCTTCTTCTCTCAACCGGCGTCCGAAGTTCATTCAGTTTAATATCTTCGAAAAGCTTCCACCAGAACTAATTACGATCATTCTTGCCTTCCTTTTGGAGGTGGATCAGGTCTGCTTCTCACTAAGCTGCAAGTACAGTGGACGTTTTGCTGCTTTCAGTCCTGTGTAAAATCTCGCGGAGGCACTTTCCAACCCCTCCCACTAAGCAAGCGGCGAGTGCTTTCCTCAAATTCCGCAAAATGGTCAGAACAACCTTAAGTTATTATTTCGACTTCAAAATAACCGCTGGAAGGATTCCAAACAAGTTGGACACTTCAACCATACTCCGCATGGAGCGCTGCGATCGAATTGGAAGCTCTGTCAGTAGCATCGGAGTTCAAGATGTAGCCTTGTTGAGATTGAACGTTCGCTGTACGCTGCCCGTGAAGTTCAAATTGGCCCTTGCCAGGCCATCACATTCCACAAGAGTTAATATATCGCCAAATACTGCCAAGGTTCCAGATCGGACCTTCGTCTTGACCATTCCTCGCTCAAAGTCGCTCCTCGCCTCGACCGAGGTCGAAAAATCTTACGTAGCTGTTCTGTGACCGCAAACGAAGCCACGCTCTATCTATTCTCAACAATTATGGTCTGCAATTGTTGCAACCATTTACGTGTTACGAATCAGTTTAGTCTCAGGGTCGGGCACGATTCCAGCCCGTCATCCAGTTTCGTCCGTGTTGCGACATACTAGTACTGTCTAAAACGATGGATTGAGATGTTTGTTGGCGAAGCCGGATCGGAGTTCAAATGCGGTGTTTGGGGATCTGTTTAGGGATCTGATTCACGTCCACTGTTTGGCCTGACCTCCAGGCCGCTGAAGGGGAGAGTTCCAATTGAGGTAGTCTTGCAGAGAGGCCTGGCGCCCGTTAAAAAATGGCCCAGCATACACTGGAAATTCCATAGTTACTGGTAGGCGTCATCTATGCCTTAACATGGACTTATCCACCCCTGAAGGACGCTTTTGCACCAACTGGCTACTATATTAGCCGCCTACCAGGGCTACTTCACGTCCATATGTAAAAATCCAGTAGATTGAATACACAGTACAATATAGGAGAACCTCTTTAATAGAAAGTTGCAGAAAAAGCGTATTCAGTAGCATCCACCTTGAGATAAATCTTTGTGCATGGCCCATCGCCAAAGCATTGACTAATCTCCAATTAGATCTCGTTAAGTTCATATAGGTATGTCACAGATCATATACTAAAGTTTTGCGTGGTCGAAGTAGTGGAGTATAGGTGGGATATCCATGACCGAGGCTCAATACACACGAACAAGGGGTCACGAAAACAATTGAGGTCTTGGGCCCCTTGACCTTACTTGAGCCAAAGGGTGAAGCTTGACAATGAGTTGGTATCAAAACATACAGATCCAAAGTGGTAGCTGCACTTCAGACTGGCAAAATTCATCTATGTAGCAGCTGCAATTGCCTACCATTTTTTAAATATACCATCCATGATCTAGGTACCATTAAGAGGTTACCACAGAACTCCTTGTCCTTTCTGGTGGGTGTTTTTGGGTTACGTCATTGTGCCTAGGACGCGTTTTATTGCGCCCGACGCGTCTCGCTCGGGTGGTTTATCAGTCGCGTCCCCTCTCACTTCGTCGCATTGTACTCACTCACTTTGTTCTCAGGCGGCTACAGAACCTAACAGAATGCCCTCCTAAGTCCACCGATGCGGCCGCTGGAAGCGCGTCCAAAAGGTCCAAAGCTACCACCGATAATACTCCCGAGAAGCCATCAGCGCCTCGAAGCAAGCGATGGTCCGAGGGCAAATCCGCTTCTGCAAACGCAGACACGGAATACCGTACGATGATGTTGAACAATCCCGCCGCTGCTTGGGAATTTGTCTGTCAATGCCGACCGATTGTTGGATCTGACAATGACGGTGAACCCGAGGACCCTGACAGACTCCCTCCTTGCGACAACGGCAAGACTTGCCTTTGCACAAAGTCAAGCAATGACCACCCCGAACATCCTTACACCCTCTCCCTCGGAGGCATGCAGAAATACAGGATGATTGCCACTCTGTCCTCTTTGCGTGACCCGGACATGTTCGACATGTACATCTATAACGACTTTGCAGGTTATGGGCTCCTCGAGGTGGTTGGAAACCTGCTGCTCGATTTCGTGGAAGCCAAGGATGATTGGAAACAGCAGTGGTATATCTGCGAGGCCATGACTCTGTTCTTCCATCGCTAACACCCTGCGCCAATGTTTGGGTAGGTTGATCGACTTCTTTTCTTTCACTACTGCTGCAGCATTACCCGTTTTAACTATATGCGATGAATCAACCAGGATCGATGACGGCGAAGGCTTGAATAAGTTCCTCCACTGTGTTCGAACGATGTTCCTGGCGATGATGGCAACACTCGAGCGCAATGATCTCCTGAAACCGGCTTCTGAGATCAAAAACCTCGCAGTGGTGATGGGGCTAGCCATTCGCCTTGATGCATACAACGAGGATGGGAGTAACTTTGAGGATCTCCCCAAGTATCTGCACGCCTACGCCGCGAAGCACAACCTTGTCCTTCGCGATGTGCCTGATGATGCCCCAGAACCAGTGCCAGAGACTGGTAAGGGTTCTCTGCCGGAGCCTACGGCTAAGAAGAATGATCCGTGGGGCTTTGCAGCGGAGTTGAAAAAGCTTGCGAAGGAGCAAGTTGTCGGTGGAGACAACTACGACATTACCACCATGTCTGCCGCTGAACGCAAAAAGGCCAACTTCGACAAGAAGGATCCTCTGAATGCGAAGGCAATCAAGGCATTGAAGGAAGGCTTGGTCATGCAGTTGGCCTAACGGAGCGTACGCCTCGGTCATTTTACGGAGAAGTTTCATTCCTTATACCAGATCACATATGTCCCTCTTGCGTCACCTGTCAACGGTCGTTTTCGCCTATGTATATTTTTCATTGTTTTGGTTTCTACATCCTTTCTGTGAAATATACTTGGATAGTTACTCTAATGTTGCGGAGATTCTAACTGGGTGGTTCGTCGACAACTGGATTCTCATACTGTATGGATACCTAGATTATGGGGCCAGTCGATCGAGGAGGCCTTAAAAAGATCAAATAATGCTTCCTCATGGCCAGGACGAGAGCCGGATTGCCAATCTGCAACCTTCAGGTTGACGATGTGAAATACCGCGCATAGCTCATGCTCCTGCGTGGAGCGTTGGGTGCGATGTCGATGATTACTTTTGACGCTGTAAATGATGGTGTCTACAACGCCTCTTCATACTTCGCTTCATCCAGCCCCCACTTCTCAGCACTAAAGTGAGCTGGTGCTCTTAAAATCAGGCTTCTAATGATGAATAATACCCATCCAGGACGAGTCATCTAATCCCTTTGCCATCGTGGCGCATCTCGCATTTGCCCTTAGATATCCTCCAAGTAATCGTCCGCGTCTGGTGCCTGCTCCAGGCCTGGCGCTTGCATGGGGTTGCCTTGATCATGAAGCAGCCCCAAGTTAGTGATCCACTGCTGCAACAACTCCTGTTGCTGCTCGAGCATGGCCAACATGTGGGCGTTGTCATCATTTGGGGAAGCAGGGTCAACCTGCTTGTGTTGGCCCTCGAGGCTGGAGATATCGGTCATAGGGATATCCTGACATCCATCAATAACTCATTTCGTTACGGTGCGCTCGTGGAGACTAACCGTATCGTTGACCTCAGTTCCCATGCTTTCACCAGCCACATTCAGAGACTCGAGGGTTGGGGTTGTTTGGGCAATCGCGCTGGTGGACTAAAATCGATCCGGTTTTTAGGCGACTCCACCGTCACTGCGTAGTATAGAGAAACACATACTCTTTCCACGCCCCTGGCAGGCGCCGCAGGGATGAAGATGTATCATTTATTAGCTCTGATCGACCAACTGCTGCTGGGTATGAAAAAATAGCTCACATCCCGGTGGTAATGACCACGGCCACGACGGCCGGCCGGCCCTCGACGACCACCACGATGGCGGCGAACTTGATCGCCATCGGCCACTTGGCCATGTCTGCTGATATTGTTGGCTCCGTGCTCTATTCCTTGAGCGAAGTGTGTATAATAGCGAAGAAGAGAGAGGAGGCCAATAATCCTTTTGAAGGAGCGAAAACCCGAGGAAGGCGCTTCACCTAACCAAGGGTTGGAGGATCCGGGGAAAGAGAGAGGATAAGATCAGGTCTGAGGTTGTGAAAGCTGAATTTAGGTCTCCTGACAAGTGAGCCTCGGATCAAGTGATCTGCCCTGACTCGTCCACAGCCACTCCCTAACTAGGATGGTGCGGGCCAGACACCTTCTGCTTTCCGATACCTGATCCTCGCCTTTTTTTTACCTCAAGACTGTATGCCACCCATGACCCTACTCGAGTGTTCTTCAGTCGACTGATTCTGGGGCCATTCTATACTTGGTGTTTTGGTTGGCTTTGGGATCTCGTCAGGGCCAAAGTCAATTTCTTCATCGGAACTGGAACTGGATATCTCGGGCTCTTCGATAATCTCCTTCGTTTCCTGCGTGATCATCTCACAATTCTCGGAGGCAGTGTCGAGTTTTTGTCGTTTTCTTCGCGTCTGGACTTCCCCCCAGACCTATAGCGGCGTAGCTGATCTACTGCCCCCAAGTTTTGTCAGCAATAGTTAGAAAACAAATATACTTTAATTTGTAACCATGTTGCTTTAAAATGATATAGCCCTGTTTTGCCAGCTAGGTATAACATGATGCCTAGTATGGTGGAAACGTGAGCATATATAATTTGCGGTGACATCCATGCCGGATGTCTACTCGCACTTTGTCATGAAGACACCAATTCGAAACCGCATGTAGAGCAGGCAGTGGGAAGCGCACCTCATTCTAGCAATTCTTTTCTTTCAAATATCATGAGGAGAGAGGAACGAACAAGAATGAGCGGAATAGGAATCTCTTAAGGACCAGATCGCTTTGAGACATAGTGGAAGTAGCGGACTGCATCGTTCCCGGAAATCTCTTATAGAGGGTATTTCCATCAGGTTAGAGGAAGCACGATATGGCACGTAAATTAAGATTTGAGATTTCAATGAGCCTACCTGAGAGTCAACATTTCTGCCTCTTCGACTCATTGGCTAACATTATCTATGTACTCCAAACTTGAACTGTCCACTTTAACGACATGGACCTAAGACGAGGAAGGAGGAAGGGTTGAACAATTCCACGGGGAATCCCGATATACACCAAGTATTTCGACGTAGATGACTTAGGTTGAATCATGTTCAATTCCAGAGATAGACGAGGTTTCAATTATTTCCACCCGTCATTTTGATATGGTTGGGAACCGTCCTCTTCAGGGCAGTGTCGGGTGGTAGAAATATGTCGATCGCGAAAAACATGCTTCGCTCCATCCACCAGCCGCAAATACACCATATATTGGTAATGAGGAAAACATTTTTATTATCCAGATCTGCAAATCACAGTATAGAGATCAATTTCATCTGATACAAACTGGGCCTCTGCAAAAGGCCACAAACGTCTCCCAGATATCACCATCCACTTCGGACCTTTTCTGTATTTATATATAAGACGAAAATCCTTGACGTTATTACAACAAAAGGCCTGGTCGTATACTGGTATTATACGTGCTTCGGGTGATTAATTATCCGAGAATCCAAAGATTCTCAGCATGTGCGTGAACCGGGTTCGATTCCCGGCTAGGCCCTTTTTTTGGTTTCTGTGTTTCTTTTTGATTCTTTGTTGGATTCTGGCCTATACACCCCCGCAAATAACTACTTGAAACAATATGAAAGCCCTAAAATTGATGACTTTGGGAGATGGCTTATGCTTTGAGAATTACAGACAATACCTTTCGTTACATGAATATTCCACGAATAACCCCACCATGTGTCGAATGTCACGGCTTCATGCTCCTACAGAGCGGCATAGGTAGGGTTCTCATCTGTACTTACTTTCTCTTGAATGACTCAGTAATAGCTCCAGATAGGTCCCGTGAGCCATTACTATTTAGCTCTTCAATGCCCAGAATGTCCTACCACCTGAGACCCGTCATAAGAAATGAGCGAGGTTGGATGTGCTGTACTTCATGTATCGAACCTGAGGCCGAAAAGCCGCAACACATCCATGTAGCTTCCGAGCAAGCAAACAACCTACATATAAATGGGCGAACTACTGACTGGGGTGGAATTCCTCTTCCTTTGAGAAGAAACGCAGAGCTCTTTCCATCGCAGGGATCTACCTTTTGAGTTGTCTTCGCTCATTCCAGGTAATGGAGATGGACCATGTTAGATTGTCAAACTGGCGCCCCAGCCAAACAGATATTTACCCAATATCCGTGGTGGCACAACCTTCCCAATTTGCATCAATGACCCCGCCACTTATAGAAGACCCCGAGAAAGTGGGAGTCCCAAATACCCAGGGCCTAAAAAAGGCTCAGGCCAAAAGAATTCTCTAGGTGACCAGATTTCTAAATTCAGGAAGGCGAGTCAATCCTGGGTGGCTACCCGAGGTCGCATGTTGCAGCAGCGACGAAGCTGAAGCACAACATCCATAGGTTTATTTGCCAAGGGACCTCTGGCCTGGTCAGGCCGGGGCATTCCACACTTCACCTCTTCCATTCAATTATCTGCAATCTGAGTGGTGCCCAGCCCATTGGATCAGATTGTTATTCTTGTAGATCATTCATGCCAGTGGAAGTAAGTATCGAATTAAGGATGAGGACAGTTGCTCCGTTGGAGGGAAGCGCATCAGTCGAGGGCAGAGGTAAGAGGCCTATAATACACCTGGAATCCCACATTGAGCCAATTGACATTATCAAGACAAAGTCCCGACGACGTCTCTACAGCTCTACACAGCACACAAAATTCTCTGCAAGTCTTGAAGATTCATATCAATATATGGTCAGACATAGCAAATTCGACCACAAGCTGAGGTGAGACACCGGGGTATATACACACAAGCTAGAAACATGAAACAATGAAGAAATGCAAAAAACCCCAGATTCAATTCGAACGCCACGTCATGCAGATCATGCAATGGTATATAAAAAGATAGCAAGTCGACATCATGGCAAAGCCGTGGATCACCCGCAAGTCTAGCGGGAGCCACGTTTGCGCCCAAGTAATCGTTGCAAAAATCGCCAAAATCTAGGTTGCGGCTGGCTTGCGAGCCTGGTAAATATGCAGAATGTTGTAGCAATGCAGATCTTTGTTAAATGCTTCGGCCTTCACGTCATTCGCGAGCCGTTTTATCTTTTCAAGCGGCCAACCATACACGCGGCTGAACGGTGCCAGACTGAGACTCTCGACACTCTCCGAGATAGCCAGATTGTACCAAGTGGCAACTTTACGCTCGTGTTCGTCGTTGTGCCAAGGGTTCAAGGGCAGGCCCACCATTTGATGGTCGATTTCCGTGAAGCCGGCTGCTTGGAGATTGCGAATCGTCTCGCGGGAGCTATGGGCAAGAGGGCGCATTGTTGATTCCGTCGCGCGCTTCAGGGCTGTGTACCAGTGACGAAGGGCGAGGTTGCTTAGCGATCGATCGTCGCAGCGCGGTTCAAAGTCAATCTCGACTTGTTCGAACCATGCGCCCGGTCTTAGATGTGAGAAGACCCGTCTGTATAGACTGGGCCAGCTGGCGACGCTGCCACTTCCCATCTGCATGTGGATCAGATCCCAGGAATCCTCGCCCATGGCCCATGGACTCTCAAAATCGAATGGAGCGTAGAAGTCGCAGTTCGGCGGATGGTTTTGTGGTTGGATGGGGGCGAGATCGACACCGACCACAAAAGATTCGGGGTATTTAACCGCAACTTCAATGCTCCAAATCCCAGTCCCACAGCCGAGATCCAAGATGCGGGAGTTCTTGGGATGCGGTGCGTATATTAAGCCATCTGATACACGGGCGACCGTGAACAGTTTGTGGAAGATGTCGAGGCGGTCCTGTTCTTCGTCGTCACAGGGTAGCATGTATGTGCCTTTGCGGTAGGAATGATACATGCGATTATTTTCTTTATACGGAGGGTACTTCTCGGGGACTCTGCACGCGAACAAAGAAATTGTTAGTTTAGCAATTCGATGACAATTGAGACCGCAACAACTCAAGCAACGCTCCGGAACGAGCGCATATGCCAATGCGGGGAAACGTACTTGAGGTTTGAAATAATGACTGGCGGTGAGGAGGCAGAGGCGCGCGAGGCCTGCGATGTTTGCGACGCGACTGAACCATTGCTGAGAAACCGGCCAACTCTTCGATCGCCGTCTTTGTCTGAGGGATTGCGGTCTGTGATCATGTAGATATCCATCGCAGTCGAGGTTTGCCGCGACCGAGCCCGATCGCTGGCGGGGACCGAGGAAGAATTGTATCGATCATTGGCAGGAATCGCGGAGGAATAGAGACGTTCATTGGGAGGGATTGAGGAGGACTGATAGCGTTCGCTGGGAGGGATCGACGAGGAAAGATACCGCTCGCTCGAAGGCACCGATTCAGAATGGTAGTATCGCGACGAACGACCAGTCTCACTCGCCGTGATTGATTCGGACTTCTGTCTTTTCGGTGGTGGAGGAGAGGTCAGGATCGGCGGTAGCCGATTGCGACCGGATTGTTCGTCGGTCAACATCGGGGCGGTTGGTCGTGGAGTCGGATGGAAGAGGAGTCAGGGGAAAGTATGGTAGTCCAGCAATAGTTTTGTTTAAAGTCGAGACCGAGGTCGGTGGAAAGCCAGAAGGGGTAGCTACGATGGACGATCGCACGACACCAGTAGGAGGATGGAACAGAACATCAACAGAGGTGTGTTCTCTTCCAGCCACCACCCCTCTGAAGAGAATTGGTGGGACGAGGCAACAGATTATGCGGGAAGCAAAGACAGAGCACGCAAGGAGGAGCGTCGATGCCAAAGTACGAAATGCTCTGAGGGCCCAGCGAACCAAGCGAACCAAGCGAACCAAGTGGGCTTGTGGGTGGGATTGTTGGCAGCACTGGGCTGAGGCAGGGCGGGTCAATACTAATACTCTCCGCAAACGCGACAGTCCACGATCCCAGAGCGTTGTGAACCAGCCTGCTGAAGAGAAGTAGACCGTATCGTCACCACTCAAGGACCAAGCCTGGGCAACCCAAGGATGGTTAACGAGGGGAGAGAGGTGGAGGTTAGAACCACAAACGACAACGCGACGCCGAGGGTATTAAGGTTGTGTCGCCGCTGGCTCTGATCCGTCGGGGCCCACGGTGGAGGAAGAGTTGCGAAAGGTGGGGTGGGCCGAGGATAGAGAAAGCCAAACGTATGCGACAAGAAACAAGAAGACGGGAAGAATTTACTCGGTAGAAAGAAAGAAGCGAGAGTCGGGGAGGGGAGGATGTCAATAACGTGTGGAAGAAGGAGAAGAGGCAAAGTGCTGCAGAAGACGAGGATGTTCCGCAGAGGCTGACACTAACAGCTGATCGGGCATAGATTGTAGCAAAAACAGCGGAGGTTTATTCAATACGTATTGTCATTGGGGTTGGATACGGTGTAATTGTACGGAGTACAATTGATCAATTCCCCGTTAGGTGTTATGCTATCCATTATCCATCGTATTGGAGACTCCTACTTTGCGTAACGGGCACTCACAATCCTCATCTCTGTATCCCCCGTCTTCATTGATCTCTGGGATTATTTCAAAGAAATGCTATAAATGCTGAAGGATGAACCCAATTCCCAACTGATCCAGAGCCACGGGTTCCCTACAGAAAGGGCATAACCAGCTAGCTCATCATCATCTCTCTGGTCCATGCGTCCTTCAAAGCTGAGGGGGAGAGGGTGGACCTGGGAAGAGTGGAAGTCTACCGGTTGGTCGCCCATCCTCGTCTCGGCGCCAAGGGAAACACGACTCCTTCCTTCTTGAGCGTGCTCTTTGAAAGTTTGATCCGATCTGCTTTCTCCTCCAGTTGATGATCCGGATTCCCTCTTTCTTGGGCCGGCACCAACTCGGGATCGACCAAGAGTCTCCACCTGCGCCCGTGCGGGACGCGGACCGTCTGGGCCTGTGATTAATGATTATCATTATTTCGGGTCCTGTCATTTCCCCCCTCTGCCCCCGAGAGCCGATTTAAGTCATTATCAATATATCCCCTGGTACCCGACAGGATTAGAGACAAAAAAAAAGAACAATACCTTGGCATTTGGGACCAGGTAAAGGGGAGTCGCACGAAGTAACGATTGCGCAGCACAGCAGGTTGCTTAACCCGGCGTAATGGGTATGCCGAGAAGCTTCGCAGCGTGGCGCCCAGTCAGCTCGCGTCGCGACGCACTACTCTCCTTCAGACTTTCCGAAGGGCCGTTCCATGGGCTGGGTGGGTTCACCTTCTACAAGCTCATCGGGGAGTCCGAGAGGCGCGTTTTATCCTTGGAAGTCTATCTGGCATATCTGCTAGCCACCATACGGAATCAGACCATATGGCATATGGTCCATGCGGGTACGGGTATGATTCTATGTACAGTATGCTGACCCCACACAGTATGATCCATCGGAAAACCCTCGAACTGTGTCGATACGATGATTCTTCGTGCTGTGAATAATAATCCCTGCGCCCCCATCAAATCCCAACCCCCCTTTGCTCCCACAGCCCCGGGACCGGTTGATGCAACGCTGCGAATCATCCACACTGGTCGGGCCAGGGACCCGCGCCTGGGTGCGATCCTGGTTCGTTCCCAACGCGCTTTGGGCGACCTTTTCTCCCAGAAGGATGGGGTTCCCTTTTTTCTTTTACCAGGTCGC
>JAXQJV010000894.1:0-13069 GCA_037042255.1 Penicillium sp. PG106-07D
CTATATGATGCTGTTCGAGGGATTCGCTACCCATGGCCTTCATAAAAAGGCATGGTCTGCGGAAAGGCTTCGTTTGGTCTGGCATGCGTACTTACGGGCATTGCGTTCTTCCAAGGCGAGACTGGATACACAACAGCGACACAGACGTCCGGGGAAGATGGAATGGGAAAATCCCTTGGCCAATGCTATGCACCTCGAAGATGCGCTGGATGAGGCAGTGGCCGATACATCTGACGAGTTCTATATGCACCTCCCGTCAGCAATCGGCGATGCTCGCCCCACGCCAACGGCCCAGTCCGAAGTATCAGATCTTGACCATCATCTGGATGATGATGATTGTGAAGATAATACCTTTGACATGGACCTTGAAGCCTCTTCGAAGCCGCGGGCCGACAACCCTTCTGAGGCAGACTACAAAGTTGCTCGAGGCGAAACATCCGTCTCTGAACTAAGACACCCCGATCTCGTCAGCATCGGCATACACCAGCCGGACGATCTCGACAAGCACCTAGAGAACGGGGTGTTTGTTGGCCGCAAGATGATTGTCGTCATTTTGCGTGCATTCGGTGCTTGTTATGGACCGAAGGAGGTCATGGAGGCTTGGCTGCAACTGGAACGACTTTGGCACCCCCATCATCGCAAGGCGACCGACGTGCTCGCTGTCAAGGAAGAGCTTGACAAGCAGATGTCGAAGGGTCCTCGTCCGAGACTGTAACATAATATAGGAAGGGGGGCTGGGGTGCATTGTGACTGATACCTGTACATTATTATTCATAGATCTGCCATATACCGATTCAATTCAGCGATTTCATTGATATATACCATCCACACCTGGTCCATAAATGCTGAACAATCCATTGGGCAGATTTTGGTGCTGTTACATGTACCGGAGCTTATTCTTTGTTACCACCTAGGAAGATTTCTTCATCAAAAGGAAGAGATACTTCTTGTTCATTGCAAGCGTCCTCGATTATTATTGGCGCAATTGAGTTCCACAATCAACGAGGTCCTTTTTTGTTCGCCTCTCGGAGCGTGTAGTTGCCTAATTGGGTAGTGCTGCAACCCTGAACTTATTAGTCACGTGATGTCGCGTCCACCCAGTCGCGACGGCGTCGTCGCGGTCGACAGACCACTTGATACATGACATTGAATCGACAACTCTTTTGAAGAATTCCTTCTGGTATGCAGCCAAATGGCTAGTCGAGGAGGCTTGCCGCAGCGAAAGCCGGATCTGGACTTTTATCTGCATCGCGTCTTCCGCAAGAAATCGTTCCGGTTAGTGCACCCATTGCCGAAAAACGTGTTTACTATGCTGACTTGGTTTCAGTCCACTGCAACGAGAGGTCATCACCGCAGTGGTTGAGGGTCATGATGTATTTCTTCAGGCGTCCACATCGTTCGGCAAAAGCTTGTGCTTCCAGCTGCCTGCCGTCATCGGAAATGGCCGTAAGTCTTACTGGCCAGTTTCCGCTTCTAACCATACCTGCAACACCTCGCTGATATAGTTCAAGTCACCATCGTCATCTGTCCCCTTCTCGCACTGATGGTATGTTGGAAGGCTATTCCTTTCTTGGGTCCTCAGACTAATTCAATCCTGGCAGACGGACCAAGTCAATGCTCTTCAGGCAATAGGTGTACCAGTCCAAACTATCAACTCCAGCACGCCTTTAGCGGAGAGGCGCTTAATCATGACCGACATGCTTTCAGGGCATCCACGAACACGTCTCCTCTATGTGACTCCAGAGCTATGCCAAACAGAGAGCTTCCGTCGCAACCTGACCATTGTCCACCGACAGGGTCAATTGACCCGCATTGCTATCGATGAAGCCCATTGTATCAGCGAATGGGGTCACGACTTCCGTCCAGCCTATCAGGAATTGAGCTGGTTCAGAAAGAATCTTGATGACCCTCCTGTCCCCATTTCAGCACTCACGGCCACAGCTACCCCTCGAGTCCGCTCAGATATCATTACCATCCTGGGTCTGAATTTCGCCAAACTCAAACTCTTCAACACCCCATCTGCACGTCCTAACATCCACTACGAAGTGCGGTACCTTCCAATCTACGACGAACATGATGGCGATGTCTGTGCGGAAAGTATTCGGTTGAGAGATTTATTGTCATGGTTGAAGGCAATCAAATGTCGTCACGAAGCGCGAATCGGCCCAAACGCAGCGGCACAACGACGCCCCATGTCCGGTATCGTCTACGTTGGACTCCGCGCAACTTCGGAACAACTTGCCAGCGCATTAAATGCTGAAGAGATGATATCAGCGGTGGCTTACCACGCTGGGCTCAATTCGCAGGATCGAACTCGTATCCAGGCACTGTGGACTTCACCGCAGCCACGTCAAAATAGGAGCGACGGAAAACCATCGCCAACTTTTTCAATAATTGTGGCGACCAATGCTTTCGGAATGGGTATCGACAACTCGCAAGTCCGTTTCGTAGTCCACTGGACGCCGCCACGTAGCTTCGAGGGATTCGTGCAGGAATCAGGCCGAGCCGGTCGTGACGGCCGGGCAGCAGCTTCTCTCGTCTACTACAACAGCGAAGAGCGAGACCGGATCTCCGATCGCCTGGCCCGCGACGCAGAGAATGTGCGCAACCGGGGTGGACCCAAGGCTCACGTTGCCGGACTCGTCAAGAACCAAATAGCCCGGCGCGAGAGTTACGAAAAGGTCATCCGCTATTGCGAGACAGTCACCAAGTGTCGACATGCAATGATTAAAGATCTGTTTGGAGACTTTGAGTTGGAAGAGATGGGCTCTCAGCAACCACCGTCCGCGTATGGAAATATGAAGGCTGACCTGTTGAACCCGTCTGCGTCTCCCTGTGATTATGCTTGCGACTATTGCAAAGAGGGGCCGTCTGCCTTGGCTAAGCGCATGGACAAGATGGATCCCCAGCCTGATTAGATTCACTTTCAGAACGCGATGAATGAGATGATCAGGGAACGGTATGCCCAGGCTGGACGCAAATTTCCGAGCCCGTGACCTGACCTGCTCTGATAAATCGCATGTAACATTCTGAATGCCCCTGCTACTGTTCATGACTTGCATTGATTCGGCGTTCGGCGGCTGGCGATTTACATAGACACTAGGGACACTGCTCTTGAGCAACTCAAATGATGACAAACACACTTATTCGGCCAAAAAGAGTAGAACCTGGTCTTGTATGTGACTGCTTAGCCTAGAACGAGGAACGCGCGACGGGGACCTTCATGTTGCTTGGAAATGCTCAAAGCCCTCCCCTCGATTTTGGTTGGATCAATATATTTAGAGGATCTAGTGGACTTGTCGTGCCATCAACGCTGGAAGAGAATGCTGGAAGAGAATGCTGATCAAGTCCAGGTGGCTGTCGTGATAATGGGTCAAGTCATGTTTCGATGCACCGAGTGAATGCTAGCCAGGTATGTATACCTGAGCCATCAGGATAGACTATGTACAAGCCATTGGAAAGGTGTCTCCGAACAGAGCAAGTTGAAGCACAGGTAGTTGCACCTTTACTTTCGTCTCTAGGTCCAAACTTCCAAACTGCCATTGCATTATTACTGTCACTCAATTCAGCGATCGTTTCGGCGAATAAAAAAGAATAATAACTCAAGAGAAATGAAGCCGGAAACTCCCCATTGATTGAAGAACAGAAGACCGATACGGCTTTGAACTTGCAGAAACGAACAACATCGCTGTAGCTTTTTACCCACGTTTGCGCACACTCGACCGACTTCTTTGTTTTGAAAACCCCCTGCCCCCTATCGACACTAGAGTGCGGAATGAATGTGCCCGCCTGCCAAACAGCTAGAAAATTTACAACCCAGGTGGGGGTGGGACCTAAAGGAGTCACGTCACGTCAGTCAGATTGCTGTCAGATGATGGGGGATCGAAGAACTTGACGACATACCGCACTGTAGCTACCCCCGCCGGGAGGTGGGGGAGGAGGGGCATCAGAGCCAGGGGGAGGAGGAGGCGGTGCTTCGTTGGCCGGAGGAGGAGGCGGGGGAGCCTGGCCTTCGGGTGTCTGTTGTTGCTGCTGGGCGGCAGCGGCTTGCTGATAGTACTGGTAGTAGGCGACGTAGTTTTGGTAACCACCATAAGCGGCATAGGGGTCGGCAGATCCGTAGTACTGGGCATAAGCAGCGCTGTAGTCGGCGGTAGCGCCCGCAGCAGCCTGGTCAGTGGGGCTGGCAGAAGCACCAGGCGACTGCTGGTGATGTTGCTGGTGCCGATCGTTGTACCGTTCCCTGTAGCCGCCTCGCTCTCCATTGCCATGGTAGCGATCTCCACCGCCGCGGCCGTAGCCACCGCCGTAGCTGTGCGGGGGAGGGTTGTCCTTGAAGTTCTGGTACTGCTCACGAACGTTGGCCAGAAGATCTTCACAAAGCTCCTTGGCAGCCTGGACGTCGTTGGGATCGGGACCGCTGTCAATGATGGTTAGTGTGGATGAACAAAGAGTATGGTGTCTATGACACTCACGCGACATGCAAGAACATGGGCTCGTCACTCTCCCGGCCAGTGCTGGACTCGATGAATCCAGAGCCACGACCCTTGATCTGGACACGGCAGCGAGTCTTCTGCTGGATGTGCTTGACGTAGGCGCCACCTTGACCGACAACCTGCGCACGCAGGTTGAAACCAGGAATGGGTTCGAGATCGATGGGAATGCGCTCATCGGGCCATTTGCGCTGTACAATGTCAGCAATGAAATATTTCTCTCCCAAACCATGGCAGGGATTCATACGCGACCAAACTCGTCCCGCTCTACTTGCTGCTCGGGTTCCCTGCGGCGGAATCGTCGCTCGTCGACCAGGTTCGGGAGTTCCTTCTTCATGAGATCGTCGATGATCTGCACAGCCTTCTCAAGGCCTTCCTTACTGGTGCTGGTCACATGAAGGTAAAGAGGGGGGTTCTGTGCCGACAAAATCAGTGATTCCTCTTGTATAACAAATGTAGGGGTACTTACGGCAGCGGTTGCCATGTTCTTATCAGGGTAGTAATTTCCTCGGGTGGTGACATCTTGAAAACGAGTAAGCGGTGAGTCTCTTTATCCATATGAATACACGAGAAGGCGTACCGGCGCCAGTTTCATCTTTGATCTAAAAGTCACGCAGCGGAGGTCAGCAGATGCCACAGAGGGGATGTGAGATGCTATGCATTGAGTTGGTTTGAGTAAGCTTCATCCAACCACACACAAGAGATATGAGATTAAAGAAGGGAGAGGGGGAATAGATCCAAGCATAGACAGGCTTGTTTACCAAGCAAACAAAGGTCTGGTAAATCAGCCAACAACAACAGGAGTAATTACCATTTTTTGTGTAGAACCCTTAGTCAGGGTATATCGGTTCCGCAAGTCGTTGATCTCAATGTCTTTGATGTAATCCCCGTCTGCGACATAGACTTCGGTTTTGGGCTTGCCGTCAGCGGCATCCGAAGGGCTTCCGGTCTGGAAAATGTGAGGTTAGCTCTGTTTCAGAATCACCGTAGCAAAAGATTATTTACCGAGCGAATAGGTGGGACATCAACGTGCTGAATGCCTTTCTTTGCCTGTAACTGAGCATTGATCTTCGCCGCAGCGGCAGCTATTCAAGAAAAGAAAAAGGAGCATTAGCTGCTCAGACCGCTCTCAAGCCACGTTTCACAGTATCTGTCTTACCAGCTGCAGCTGCAGGATCAACCGAAGCCTTTGCAGAGGGGTCTCCAGCCGGGCTACGAGGCTCGCGACTCAGTGGACTGCGGGTGCGAGCTGACTCGGATTGTCTAGCGGAGGGGGATCGCGAGCGACGGTCAAATCGGGAGCGGCGAGACTCAGGCTCGGTCTGGTCGAAGCGCGAGCGCTTGACTCGGCGGTCATCGTCGGCCATGGTGATTGGCGTATGCGCGGCGGTAAGAAGAGACGTCGAGGAGCCGTATGTTGAATGGAAAAAAAGGCGAAGATGAAAGGCGTAAGGAAAAGGGATGTTTCCAGGGGCGCAGGTAGCGGAGAGAAGACGCAAGTAACAGATCTGAGCCGGCAAAGTGATCAGAATGATCCACCGCTTGTAAGAACGATGAGATATAGTATGCAATGGAGAGCGTTTCTCAAATTATCTCCCTCATGATCTGCTTCTTTCAATATCGATCCCATGGAAAATGCTCCAAGTCACGTGTGTTTGACTAACGCTAGTCCTAAAGTGGTATTTCCACGAATGCACGAGCCACAAGAGGCATTTCTCTCTTCAGGCTTTTTGATAAAGCGAAAGATAGATGGTTGGAAGCCACTTTCAAATCACCCTCCTGGCCTCGAAACCTCAGAACCAATATTTTCAAGACATTCCTGCCAGGAAGGTAGCTTCCGAAATAGGCGACCTGCACCTGGGATCCTTGCCCGAGGCTACTCGTTCGCAGGTCTCAGCCGTACCAACCTTAGGCTATACCAGCTGAGAAGCAAGTGCAGAGAAATTGAGTATTACCTGAACACCTCAATTGTTTAGATTGTTTGATATATATCCCCAGTCAATTCCAAGCACCTTTTGAGGATCTTCTCAGCTATTGTTCCATATCCGAAGACCCCAGCTGTTGAACATCTGCATACTGTAGTTACTTGACACTGTGGTCGGGCCCCACTAGTCTTAAGAAGGCTAGCGTCCAGTGAGTCAGCTGCCCCGAGGTCGGAAGAGCAGCCCCAGTTATCTGCGAAAAAGAATCCAGAGCATCTGGAGTGATTCATCACACAACCCTCGGTGCTCCTGAACCTACCATGGCATTCAGGCGCCCATTGACGCTGTCGTCAGCGTCGGCGTCGCTGCTGTCGCAGTTGACAGCTGCTGCTCGGTCTCGCACCGCCGCAGCTTCTCGTTTCAATGCTTTCCGCGCCTCGTCCAGCAGCTCGACCTCTGCTCTGGCCTACAAGGCATTGCACCGCCGCTCCCCTCTCCCCCTGCCGGTTTCCGACGCCTCTCCTCAGTGGGATGCTCCTACCGCCGTCTCCTCTATTCTGTACGAGACTCCCGTGCCTCCGAGCAACCCTCCGAAGCGCCACGTCCTGAACTGCCTGGTTCAGAACGAGCCCGGTGTCCTGTCCCGTGTGTCCGGTATCCTGGCCGCCCGTGGTTTCAACATCGACAGTTTGGTAGTCTGCAAGACCGAGGTTGATGACCTGTCCCGCATGACTATCGTGCTGCAGGGTCAGGACGGCGTTGTTGAGCAGGCTCGCCGCCAGCTGGATGATCTTGTCCCCGTCTGGGCCGTTCTGGACTACACCGATTCCGCTCTGGTCCAGCGTGAGCTTCTGCTCGCCAAGGTCTCCATTCTTGGTCCCGAGTTCTTCGAGGAGCTGCTCCAGCACCACCGTGAGATCACCACTCCCGCCGAGTCTTTGAAGCAGGGCCACGGCCACGGCATCGAGGAGGTTGAATACCACCCCCGTAACCTGCCTCCTAGCCAGGCTCTGCGTCACAAGCACGAGCATCTTGATGCTATCACCCGCCTGACTCACCAATTCGGTGGTAAGGTTTTGGATATCAGCAACAACAACTGCATTGTTGAGGTGTACGTGCCCCAGCCTCCGTCGATGTGTCATACTTTGTTACTGACTCCCGTTTCTCCGCAGCTCCGCCAAGCCCAGCCGTATCGACTCTTTCCTCAAGCTCATCGGTCCCTTCGGTATCCTCGAGTCCACCCGTACCGGTCTCATGGCTCTGCCCCGTTCTCCTCTGTCCGAGCAGACCGAGGAGCTCGAGAAGGATGCCGCCGACGTTGTCGACGCCAGCACCCTGCCCCCCGGCTAAGCGCATCCTCAAGCCCCTAAGTCAAAAATACACATACCCAGTACGATTTTTGGTTTTTTGCCGCGCAGTTTTTCAATCTTCGGTGTGAATTTCAATCCGGTTTGTTTAATCTTGTGGTCGATGATACTCTGGCCATCATTTGTAAAATGCTACAATCTTTCGCCTTCTCATATTTCGAGTCCAGCAGAGTTTCTGAGTTCGATCTTTAGAATGCTAGGATGTAATCGCGGCATACTTGACCTCACCAAATCTCGACATATGGTCAATTCTTCATCAGCATTTCCGAAAAGAGTCACAACCTAAATCCCAGCCAGAGTACACGAAAAAGAAAAAAAAACAATGCATCATATCGTGTGCGATGCTAGAACACCCGCCCAATAACAACCCAAACCCGTCAAACCCTGACCTTAGCCGCAATCCCATTCCCTTTATAATAAACAATATCTTTATAAGTTTTGACTCGCACACCAACCTTAGCAACGGTATCCAATTCCAATTCCTGCCCCAGCGCCTTGCGCAAGGCGTCATACCCGACTCCGCCTAGAACTAGCTCAACCGGTAACCGGGGCGAGTGAGAGATGCCTGGCGGGACATCGAATGGTTGGTAGTAATTCATGTGGCCCAGTGGTTCGTCCTCGTAGTATGCTGTCGCCTCCATTGAGGTGACGGTTATACTCGTTTCAACTGAGGGGGAGAATACGGTGAACTCAGCGGTAGAAGAGAAAAAGTGGAGCTGAGGTATGCGTGTTAGTACTGGATGTTTGAAGGAATAGCACCGCACACAATGCTGGATAGACATTGCCATGCACGCAAAATCTGACTGAGAGTAAGCGGGAGACATACCGTGGCATCTTGTATAAAGCCCGACGGTTTGTCATTATCGTCATCATCGTCACCCGGTGCTCGAGGGATCGACATGTGTGGGACAGGAACGTCGAATGAATAGACCGAAAGAGCTCTGCCGAGGTCTGGAAGTGTAGGAAAGGTCCCTTCATGCAGCTTTATCGTCACAGTTGTGTTTGCGCCTGGAAGAGTGAGCCATTATGCTAGCCGATAGCCAGAAGGGCAAGGCAGGGCATACCGGAAATGTACGATGAAACGAATTTTCGCCCTGCCTCTACGCCAGCTTTCCCACCGTTGGTCCATGGGTCCCACGACATCTGAATCGAGACATTGGTGTTGTTTCCCGGGACTACCGATACGTTATGGGTGATAACGTGGCCAACGGCCGTACCGTTGAATAGAAACTTGACATCGAAGAACGGAATAGTTGCAGAGTAATTGGTTGGGTTTGTAAAGTTCATGAGAACAGATACGTCTAAAGAGGTTTCAGTGGTGTCACCCAACTCCATTGAGACGATGGTGGGATTGAGGTGGCCAATCGAAGTTCCAGCCGGTACTATGAGGGTGTCAATCCATGAAACACAACGTACGCTCTCAGTTAAAGCTAGTCTAGTTCATGAAGAATACGAAAACATACTGTTAACGGGCACATTTCCTTCTCCCGGAATTCCGTGCACGGCGAAGCGCCCCAATCCCGTCGAGACCTTCGCATCTACAGTAGCAGCAACGTGCAAGACGACGCCCTTGCTTCCAAAGAGCATTTCTTGGACAACCTGTGCCAGCAGATCACTGTCCGTCACTTGCAACGGAGCGTCCTTGATGGGGAACTCCACAAGCAGCGCCGAGGAGCCATCTTCATCGTCCACCCTCCTTGATTTAGCGTCTTGCCACTTATCGATGTCCAAGATGCCGAGCTCCTTGCCATGATAGTATACTTTGGAGTGAGCTCGAACCTTGGGAACTTCAACTTGGACGTTCATTTCATCCGGCAGCCCGATGAGTACCTTCACCAGTGCAGACACTGTAGGCTGCGCGTCTGGCGACCCTGGTTCCGCAAAGGGATTGGGCAAGGAGAAATGAGTGTCTGTCATAGTGAAGTTCTTCATCAGGTCATCCAAAGGATTTCCTTCGAATGGCAGCGGTACAGTGACACTGCGAAGAAGATCGGCAATCCATGCCGGGGTATCAGTCGATGGTGAATCTGCACCACGAACGTAGATAGTGGATTGAAGTCCTTGGACGTAATTTGATACCAAAAGATCCAGCGGTGAGCCGTCCTCTCCCGGACAAGTGGTGGTTAACTCGTCAGGCAGTTGATTGATCAGGCCTTGAGCGCTGATAATGGTCGACGCGCCAGGGCGGACTCTGACCTCGGCTGTTTTGGCATCCGCGACCAGGATATAAGGATCACCAGGTGAGCAATTTGGTACGAAGATTGCAAATTCCAGCGCGGGAATTGTGAGTGCAACTGGAGAATCAATCTCTGCAGACACTTGAACATCCGCCACTAGGGCACCTTGTGCGGTATCATGCACATTGAGTTTGGTAATGTCAATTTTCGGAAGCGCAGGGAAGTCATTTTCTTCTGAACAGTCAGCATCACGTCCAATGTCGTCTGGCGATCATGGAATTCCCACCTTCGAATGTGACGGTATCCGTCAAGGTTTGAGTACCAAGCCCAATGATACCTGACTTCAAATGCAGGGTTGCCTTGCCTCGCACACTCAAGCGGCCCAGTCTTCCCTCTATCCAATCTCTCGCGATCGAATGCAGCCCCTTGATGTCTCCCGGAGTCAAGTTTGTCAGGAAGTCGACATGAGTCTGGTGCCCATTGCGAATGTTGAGTCTGATGGATGGCAAGTGCGCATTTCCCACCAGAATATTCCCATACTCCGGCAGATATACATCAACATCGGACTCGCCCGTCTCCACCTCCCGGGCAATCCAGGTCATGAAGCGTCCGATATCACGCATCGGCTTCTTCTTCACCCGACGGGCATCCATGACGAAATCGCCCTGTACTCGCGCCCGCACGCCGTCTTCCGTTGTGGAGTCAATCGAAAGCGCGCTTGGTTTGAATACAGCTGCTTCTTTAGCGTACTCTTTGACTATTGCCGGCGCAGCAAAGGCAAAGATCAAGATCGCCAATACAGCAGTGGTTAGCGCCGCGAGAGATATTACAGTTGGCCACCGCACTCGGCCGCGCTGCTTGGGAGTATCGTCGTCGTCGTCCACCAACTCGGACTCGGACAACCTTCTTTCTGTTCCGTACGTAGCAATATCATCATTGCGGCGATGAAGCAACGGTGTTGATTCGGATGACAATTCAAATGATCGACGAGGCTGGTCGGGATGAGTGGAGGTTCCCGAGGGACCTGGTGACGAGGGAGAGATCTGCTCGTCCAGCAGTGGCCGGCTCGCCTCATCCGCCATCACGGCCAGGTGAACTATAAGCAGAAAAGGGAACCTAAAAGATACGCCTCTCTCTGTGTTCAAAGGAAAGTTAGAGGAGGGGAGGTGGAAGAGACAAGAAGGCCAAGGCGATGACGATGACGACGATAAGGGAGCGATAACGGGAAGTGTGGAGAGATTGGATCAAAGACACCTGACGGATCAGGTTTGGAAACGCCAAGCCCATGATCCAGGTAGCCTATGAGGATTGCAGATCTCCGCCAGGCTGGTTGACCTGTTGAGTTGAGTCATTGCGCCTGGACACTTTCTTGACCCTCCGATTTCCGGCCTCTCCCTCAACTCTCCCTCCTTCCTTTCCCCATTGCACGCTGAACATACACACACACACACACACACACACACACAATCATCACACAGCCCCCTTCCCTCCCAAACTCCCCTTCAATTGCAAAACCCACAGCCCACCATGGCTAGCGGTCTCAAAGCTGCCACCCGTTATGGCGCCCAAAGTGTAACTCAATTGGCCGGCTCCACCTCTTCCCTGAGTCGAACACTCCAGGCTAATGGTCTCCGACGATTTGCCCACCAGACACAAACCACTCCTGCTACTTCTCCCTTCGCTCCCCGCCATCTCCTCTCCATTGCAGACCTGACACCCGCGGAGTTCGCAACCCTGGTGCGCAATGCTGCCTCGCACAAGCGGGCCATCAAGTCCGGAGCTATTCCGCAGAGTCTCCTGGGCTCCATGTCCGGAAAGACCGTCGCCATGATGTTCAACAAGCGGAGTACTCGTACCCGTGTTTCCACAGAGGCCGCTACCGTTCAAATGGGCGGCCACCCCATGTTCCTGGGCAAGGATGACATTCAACTCGGCGTGAATGAGTCAGTATACGATACCTCGGTGGTGATCTCCTCCATGGTGTCTTGCATCGTTGCGCGAGTCTCCAAGCATTCGGATGTCGCCGAACTGGCCAAGCACTCCACCGTCCCGGTGATCAATGCCCTGTGCGACTCGTTCCACCCTATGCAGATCATTGCCGACTTCCTCACAATCTACGAAACCTTTACACCCAAGGCACACGGTCTGTCCAGCCTCGGTCTGGAGGGCCTGAAGATCGCCTGGGTCGGCGATGCCAACAATGTCCTCTTTGATCTAGCCATTGGTGCCGCCAAGATGGGTGTTGACATGGCTGTCGCTACGCCCAAGGGCTACGAAATTCCCGCGGAGATGCTCGAGATCATCAAGAGCGCCGGCGAGGGCGTCTCCACTCCTGGCAGGCTCACCCAGACCAACGTTCCCGAGGAGGCCGTCAAAGATGCTGATATTCTGGTGACCGATACCTGGGTGTCGATGGGCCAGGAGGAGGAGGCCAAACAGCGCATGAAGGCCTTTGAGGGCTTCCAGATCACGAACGAGCTGGCCAAGCGCGGAGGTGCCAAGGAGGGCTGGAAGTTCATGCACTGCTTGCCCCGACACCCCGAGGAGGTCAGCGACGAGGTCTTCTACAGCCCGCGCTCGTTGGTGTTCCCCGAGGCCGAGAACCGGCTGTGGTCGGCGATCTCGGTTCTCGAGGGCTTTGTGGTGAATAAGGGCAAGATCGTGGAGTAAACAAAAGTGGGTTAAACCAGGAGTTAAGTTTGATTCCGTCTGAACAGATTACAAGCCTGGCGTATCCGGGGGTGCATAGAGTTTTCGGGATTGTATTTACATGAACAAAAGTTCCAATCTATATGATGATGCAAGAACCTGATCCGGAAAGCGCATTAGTGTAGCTTCTCTGATTATCGGGATATAAAATTGTAAAGTGTGGGATGCATGGAGCTGCACAACCACCAATAACCAGCTTGATGATTACGGTACGGTAGTTCCGTTGTTTCATCCATTTAAGGTTCGACTGACTCGGCAGTTCACCAACCTTGACCGTTGACTGAGTCGGCTTTCCGTCCAGGCGCTGACTCAGACGACTCCATCCGATGGCAGTGGGGCCTCTTCCGATGCTGAGGCGCCAGCACAAGTGCAGGCTTCCGATCAGCTGTACGAATCGCACA
>JAXQJV010000895.1:0-12409 GCA_037042255.1 Penicillium sp. PG106-07D
ACTGGTCTTACCCACGCCGGGAGGGCCAACAAGGCAAATAATCTTACCCTCTACCGTGCCGCGGAGCTTGCCGACAGCAATGAATTCAAGAATACGGTCCTTGACGTCCTTGAGGCCGTAGTGATCCTCATCCAAGACGCTGACCGCATGCTTGATGCCGAAGTTCTCAACACTCTTCTGGCCCCAAGGGATTTGAGTCAACCAGTCCAGGTAGTTTCGGGTGACATTGAATTCCGATGCGGCAGGCTCCAAGTGAGCAAGCTTGTTGATCTCCTCATCAAAGACTTTCTTGACAGCCTCAGGCATGGCTAACTTCTCTGCCTTCTCCTTGAACTTCTCCACAAGCTTATCCTTGCCGTCAGACTCGATACCAAGTTCTCGCTTGATACCCTTCATCTGCTCCATAAGCCAGTATTCACGCTGGCGCTTCTGGATCTTGGCCTCCACATCCTTGGTGATCTTGGATTGAAGCTGTGCATTCATCAACTCTTTCTTCAGCACAACAAGCGCCTTGGGAAGACGCTCTTCAATGTTCATAGTCTCAAGCACTTCCTGCATCTCATGCAGCTCACCGGCCGAGACTGCGGCCGCGAAATCGGCAAGCTTAGCGGGTTCATCACTAAGGTTGCCAGGGAACTGATCAGTGTAGAAAGCCGAAATCTGGTCGCGGAACAAGGGGTTCAGTGTGGCGATCTCCTTGCACACGTTCACAATCTCACTCGTCACAGCACGGATGATTCCGTTCTTCTTATCATATGGTTCCTCTGCCAGATTCTCCACGTTGACCAAGCTTACTGGATATTTCCTGAGGAAAGAGGTGGGTTCGTAATGATCCTTAGGAGTGTTTTCGGGCGCCCCTTCCTCGAAGCTGGCAACGACGTCACCCCGTTTCTCAGTCGTCTTGTCCTCTGTTGCGGAAACGTCCTTCTTCGTTTCGGTGGGCGGCAAGAGGGAGGAGATCTTGATGCGTCGATGAGGATATAGAACAGCGGTCACACCGCTAGCTTCGCCGCGAAGAGGGTAGGCTGCGGTGATCTGGGCAAAGACACCCGTCTCGTAGACATCTTCTAGGTTCTCAATGACATCGCCATCAGCGTTATCATCCTTGAACAGGAATGCGCCGACGTAGGGCTGACCCCGCTTCATCATGTCCTGGATCGCAGCGGCAACATTCGGGTCGCGGATTGTGATAGCTTTATAGAATCCGGGGAAGAGGGGACGCTTCGCAATTGGGATGGCCATCACCTGCGGGTATACATCCGGGACCGCGGGCTTCTGCAAGGCCTTGTCTCCAGAGGACTTCTTCCCTCTCTTGCTGCCATCATCATTGCCACCGCTCCCGCCACTGCTTGCCGAGCTTGGCTTTGAGTCCGCCGAGCCGCCGCTTGGTGGGATAGGAGACGGAGTTTGATTTGAATCACCCTTTCCATCGGATGAGTTGGCGTCTTTCTTGGATTCCTCCTCTAAGCTGCGCTGCTCTTTATCACCAGACGACCGGTCCTTTCTCCGCGTGGAGCTTGCCTGATCCGCAATCTTCCCTGAATCATATGTCTTCCTTCGAGACTCAGGAGCTCGGTCTGCCTCCTTCTCATTTCGTTGTGACTCTTCTTCCTCTTGTTCTTGCTCGTCCTTCTGGCCCTCTGGTGGGGGTTTCTCTTTCCGCCGGATGGAGCTTGAGGAGAACGCGCGGGGGGCTGAGGGAAGGGAGCGAGCGAGGTGGACCGATGTTAACGCTGATCGAAATGTTGCATTATTCCTCGGCGAAGCCAAGAACGGCCGGCGAAGTAGAGGACGAGGTGTTTGGTGGAGCGCAGCTCTCCAGGGGAGGGTCTGCCCGCGGAGCATGCTATTGATCAAGTCGCGTGATTCAGAGGCAAGTCGGGGGTATAATCAAGTCCAGTAGGGAGTCGGGTATGAATCAAACCCCTCAATCGCCCGTATCACAGCTTCGGGAGGGGATGCAGTCGTGAAAACCGTGACAGAGGAGGGACGAGGGAGGAGTGTAGGCAAATGCAAGTTCCGGCCTCGGAACACCGCTCTGTAAGCAACTCCATCTTTCATCATCTCCGTCCGGGCCGACTATTCTTCCGTAGGGACCCTTCTACCGAGCCGCCTGGAAGCTTCTTCAAGCGAACAGGAGAAGCCGACTGGTTTAGAGGCTTTCGGGTTTCCAATTTTCTTGGTTTTTACCCGGTTTTGGGCTCATATTTCGCTCTTTCATCCGACTTCCAGTCGTCTCCTATTTCGCCGACAACTAGCCAACTACTGCGCGGGAATCACAACTCATGAACCCATCCGCAGCATTCCCGAAGGCCGCGGGTCTCCCCGCGCGCTTGCTGCGGGCACCGTCGACATGCTCGACACAAGCAGCTGGCCAACATGTGTGCTCTGCGAATCATAAACGAGGGTATCATGCAACGGCCTCCAATTCTCCCACTAGACGGTTTCGGGAGGGTGTTTATAAGAAGAAATCCTTCATCGCGCCTTCGGTTAGAGTAGGTGATCGTTTTGGGCAGCATGGACTGCCTCGCACTGTTGTTGTGCAATTTGTTGACCATCCTCACAGATTTTCCATACCACTTCCCCCCTCTCCGCGATTCCCGATCCCTACAAAGTCCTTGGTGTGGACAAAGGTGCCTCCGCGAGTGACATCAAGAAGGCATACTATGGCATGGCCAAGAAATACCACCCGGACACCAACAAGGACGCCAATGCGAAGGAAAAGTTCGCCGAAGCTCAATCCGCATATGAGTTATTGTCCGATGCGAAGAAGCGCGAAAACTACGATCGATTTGGCTCCGCCGCCTTCGACCAGAATGGTGGATTCGACCCTAATGCCGGCGGTAACCCCTTCGCTGGCGCTGGCGGCTTCGGCGGATTTGGCGGTGGTGGATTCGGGGGTGGGCCCTTCGGTGGAGGCTTTGCGCAGGATATCAACTTTGAGGACCTCTTCGGGGCCTTTGCCGGGGGTGCTCGCCGAGGTCCTCGTGGGCGGCGCAATCCCTTCCAGGAGCAGATTCTCGTCGGTGAGGACATCGAAGTACAGAACAACATCTCATTCATGGAGTCTGCCAAGGGAACGTCCAAAGAGATCACCATCACACCCCTGGTGCAGTGTGGAACTTGCAAGGGCGATGGTCTGAAGTCCGGCGCCAAGCGAACTCAATGCAAGCAATGCAATGGCTCCGGAACCCGTGTTCACTTTATGCAGGGCGGGTTCCAGGTTGCTGCAACGTGCGATGCCTGTGGGGGTATTGGTATGATCGTTCCCCGCGGGTCGGAGTGTGGTGGATGCCATGGAAATGGAGTGGTTCGTGAGCGCAAGACCATCAAGGTGGATATCCCAGCGGGTGTTGAGGATGGCATGCGAATGAGAGTGACCGGCGAGGGTGATGCGCCACCTACCGGAACATCTGCTGCCGCCGGTGCGCGTACTCAACGGGGCGATCTCTATGTCACTATTCGTGTTGCTCCCGATCCTCGCTTCAGCCGCAATGGATCCGACATCCTTTACACCGCCACCCTCCCGCTAACCACCGCTCTACTTGGAGGTGAGGTCACGATCCCTACCCTCGACAACGAGGTGAAGGTCAAGGTGGCTACTGGTACTGGCACCGGTGATCGGATCACTTTATCCGGCATGGGTATGAAGAAACTTGGAGGGCGCGGGGGCCGCTTCAGTCCCTCGGGTGATTTGAAGGTCGAGTTCAAGGTTGCCATGCCGAAGTACCTCACCGGCAACCAGCGGACTATTTTGGAGGTTCTTGCAGATGAGATGGGAGACAAGACGGCTCGGCGAACCATGAATTTCAGCAAAGAAAAGTAAGTCTCCTTCGCTGTCAAGTCTTTTGCATCTATTCTCTTCCGTGACGAAGCAATCCTAACATTCTTTTCTCCAGCCCTCCCTCATCTTCTGAGTCTACTGGCAACGGCAATAAAAATGAAGGATTCCTCAAATCTGTCTGGCACAAGCTGACGGACAAGAACTGCGATTCTTCGAAGCCGGATGGTAAGGATTCCAAGGACGCTGGCAAGACTGATGCCAGCAAGGACGACTCGAAGAAGTCGAGTTAAAAGAGAGAGACTTGAAAATCTCCGTGTATTGTATACCATCTGGGCTTGTATTTACCTTCTTTTCCATCTGCTGTATTTGTTCATCATGTCATAGCGCCGGCGAGATTGGAAGGCCTGGTTCTGCCTTTTCTT
This sequence comes from Penicillium sp. PG106-07D, assembly GCA_037042255.1. NCBI lineage: Eukaryota > Fungi > Ascomycota > Eurotiomycetes > Eurotiales > Aspergillaceae > Penicillium > Penicillium sp. PG106-07D. Next base: position 4,207 of record JAXQJV010000895.1, read on the forward strand.
GGAGGGAAGTGGTGGGGCAGTCCACTTGTATTATTACTACTACAGTATGTGTTTGCTTAGGTAGTCATGAAGCTCTCTACTACTTTCTCTGGATTTCAGGGATTTCCAATCAACCATGATAGAAGTTAATTCTTCCCGCCTATAGTGCCTGAATTTATAGTGGCTTAGCGAAGTACCCAATCCTCTGGGACCCGTAGAATATGCAAGCCTAAAACTGGCGCGTGGTTGGTTGGCGCCCGCCCAGGCCATCACAACGCGGCAAAGGTGACCAAGTCGATCACTGCTGGAGATCACATCCCACCTGTCACCTCCACCAACTCCTGCATCTTCCGTAAGCATCTCCTCCCCCACTTGACATTCTACTGTCATCTCTGTGACCGTTCAATTCCATCCCAGTTTGCCTCACATTTGAAGGTGATCTCTTCGGACCGACGTCATTGACCGACTAGACCACCGTTGGGCTCCCCGACCTGCCGTCCTCCCTTTACCCCACACAGCCCTGATCCCCGATCCCCTCAGGAGCACCATCGAACCCGCGCCCTCCTGCGCCTACTCGGCTTCTTCTCCCTCGGCCATTATCGCTAGTGGATGGGAGCCCATTAGCTCCTCACAACCATCCGACCATGGTTCAGTCCCCTATGCTCTCCTGCCCGCTAAAGCAGACAAACGAGATCGATTGGATCCAACCCCTCAAGGATTACATCCGACAGACCTATGGCGAGGACCCCGAGCGCTACAGCCAAGAATGTGCTACACTCAACCGGCTTCGACAGGATATGAGAGGCGCCGGCAAGGATAGTGCGACTGGTCGTGACCTGCTATATCGATACTATGGTCAGCTGGAGCTGTTGGACCTCCGCTTCCCCGTCGACGAGAACCATATCAAGATCTCCTTTACATGGTGAGCCCCTGTCCGGTTCGAATGAGTACCCTCAACCCTTGACTGAAGTTTTCAACCTAGGTACGATGCGTTTACCCATAAGCCGACCTCTCAATACTCCTTAGCCTACGAGAAAGCCTCCATCATCTTCAATATCTCTGCCGTCCTGTCCTGCCATGCCGCAAACCAGAATCGGGCGGAAGATCTCGGCGTCAAGACGGCCTACCACTCCTTCCAGGCATCCGCAGGGATGTTCACTTACATAAATGAGAACTTCCTGCATGCGCCCTCGACCGATTTGAACCGGGACACCGTCAAGACCTTGATTCATGTTACCCTCGCCCAGGCCCAGGAAGTCTTCTTGGAGAAGCAAATACAAGATAAGAAGAAACCCGGTTTCCTCGCAAAACTGGCGGGTCAGGCTGCCTATCTCTATTCCCAGGCCGCGGAGACAATGCAAGACTTTGTGACCAAGAACGTCTTCGACAAGGTGTGGTCTATAATGGTACAGGCCAAGAGCGCGCATATGGGATCCACCGCATCTTACTTCCAGGCGATTGCGGATAGCGAGGGCAACTCACATGGTGTAGCTGTTGCTCGGCTGCAGATGGCTGAAAAGCAGGCTACTACCGCACTCACCTGGGCCAAGTCCTTCCCCTCATCGGCTTCCGCGACCTCGAATTTGCCGGTAGAGGCTGGAGCCAACTTGGTGGACCTCGTGAAGCACAACCTCGCAAATGTGCAAGCCATGCTAGCTACAATCACCAAGGACAATGACTTCATTTATCACCAACCCGTCCCCAATGAGGCAGGCTTGTCTGCAGTGCCCAAATTGGCTGCAGCCAAAGCAATTCCAGTCAGCGAGCTTTATCAGGGACAAGATATTCAACGTATCATTGGTCCAGACATTTTCCAGAAACTCATTCCTATTTCTGTGACGGAGACCGCCAGTCTTTACGACGAGGAAAAAGCCAAGTTGATTCGCGCTGAAACCGAAAAGGTCGACACGGCCGATGGCGAGATGGCGGCTAGCCTGGACTATCTGAAGCTCCCAGGCAGTCTCAACATTCTGAAAGGTGGCATGGATCAAGGAATGACCGTGGACGAGGAGTTCCGCCGTTGGTGCTCCGAACTTGCAGGCCACAAGCCATTTAACAAAGCCTTTGATGAGCTTCAGGATCGAAAGGCAGATGTGCAGGCGCAACTGGACCACTGTTCTAAACAACTGGATTTGGAGGAAAGCGTGTGCGAGAAAATGCGCTCCAAGTATGGCGCAGATTGGAGCCAGCAGCCTTCCAGCCGCTTAAACACAACGCTACGTGGAGATGTTCGGGCATACCGAGATACCATCAGCGAAGCTAGCGCTAGTGATACTCAACTGTCCGCCACGTTCCGACAATACGAAGCGGATTTTGACCAGATGCGGTCAGCCGGAGAAACAGATGAGGCTGATGTCCTTTACCAGAAAGCAATGATCAAAGCTGGGTCTAAATATAACAAAGGCAAGAACGGTGTTTCCAGTCCGGCGGAGGGCAGTCTATTGGATGATGTCTATGATGAGGGCAGTTCCTCTGTCGCAGAACAGATTGCAAAGGTAGAAGGAATTTTGAACAAGCTCAATCTTGTCAAGCAAGACCGAGCCACAACCTTGAAAGACCTGAAGGAGAAGGTAGGACGAAGAAACCTGCTCTTTATGAATTTAAGCTAACCACGAGTCAGATCCGCAACGATGACATATCAAATGTTCTGATCTTGAACAAGAAATCTATCGCCGGTCAAGAGAATCAACTCTTCGAAACGGAACTCGAGAAGTTCCGGCCACATCAAACCCGCCTCTTGCAGGCAAACCACAAACAGTCCTCCTTGATGAAGGAGCTCACAAAAACATACGCAGCCTTGCTTCAAGATAAGCGAGTCCAGTCTGAACAATCCAAATACGAATCCATCTCGAAACAAAGAAATTCTGTCATGGCTCGATACAAAAAGGTGTACGAAGCGTTCAACGGCCTCTCATCCGGTATCCTGCAAGCTCGCACATTCTACGCGGACATGGCCGAGAATGTAGAAAGCTTGCGGAAGAACGTGGAGACTTTCATTAGCAATCGCCGGTCCGAGGGTGCACAGCTTTTGAGTCAGATTGAGCGTGACAAGGCTAGCGGCGTTTCTGAGCAGGAGGACCGTGAGCGGGAGAAGCTCCGCCTGTTGATGGAGCGTCTCTCTACGGAACCAAAGGCAGCATCAACCTCACCATCCACCGGCTCTGCTGTGGCCCTTCCGTCCAAGGTCAAGTCGCCGCCACCTCCTGTCCAAACCCCGTCTTATTCAATGACGGGGCCATCACCGCAGATGTCACCCCGCTACCCACCTAGCATGCCAGGCGCACCGCAACAGGTTGTTCCTCTCTCACACTCGCCCGCGCCTTACGGACAATACATGGGTGGTCAGCCGGGGTACGTCCCTGGCCAACCTTTCCAGCAAGGTGCTGCTGCTCCGCTTTCCGAGGGGTACAACCCCATGGCGTACCCATACCAGACACCCGTTTCCCCGCCTCCGAATCAGCAATTCTTCTCTCAGACCCCTGCACCGTACCCCGGCTACTCCAGTGCTAGCCCAGCACCCACCGCTGCGGCCGTGACTCCGAACTACATGACACCTCAAGGATATATTCCTCCCCCACCACCACCGCGTCCGCAGCAAACCAACTACCCACCCTCAAGTGGAGGGGCGTACCCATCTGGGCCCGGTGGATATGCCCAAGCCAGGCCTTATGCACACCAAAAAGTCCCATCTCAGTCTCAGCCGCAACAGCCGCCCAGCGCTGGTGACCCTTGGGCAGGTCTTAACGCATGGAAATGAGCATAAATCATGTGCATCGACATGAGAACCATGGGCTGGTCAGTGGTGGAGAGAATGGCTGGATAAAACGGGTGGTGGTGGCATGTTTTTGGGCGTTCAAATTCTTCTACCTTTCGTGAAGTGAGTTTGAGATCACTTTTGACTCCATGTTTAGTGCGACCTAGCTATTCGAGAATCCGGTTTGCCATCCACTACTTCGAGCCCGACAAGCCGCGGAAAGCGGATGCTTTGAATTGGTTTAATTCTTCATAGAGACACTATGCTGCTATGTACATGATGAATGCGAATATAGTATCAATCGCCCGCTCGAAACTTGAAGACCTTCTAGATAGAGTCCCCTTGATTCTTTTCGACCGATGCCACGAGTTCAGAATGGCTCTATTTTGGGGCTCTCTAGTATTTGCCCGATGCACGTCTGAGTCAATATCCGAAGAAACCTCATCCTTGATTCATACCTCATCTATCCGCTTGGAAACCAATTTGTTTAATAAATTCTCGAGCAAGCCATCCAGACCCAGAGCCGACGGGCCCCCCTTCAAAGCAACCATCTTAAGAGCCCCTTCCGTATGGTGTTTGAACATCCTCGTGTCACGTACGAATAACTAATCTCGTCAGCAGACAACCACTATTCCCGGGCTTCGGGTATACTTTACCTCATCATAAGCCAGCATGATTGCTTTTGCGACGGTGGAGTCAGTAAAACAGGGCGCCTCGTTTGAGATTGCATCTCTCAATATTTTTAAGCATGTACCCTTATAATAGAATGTCCTTTGGATAAAGGTCTGCTGTTGATGTAATTGTGTGTAAACTGCGGATAGGTGGCGGCTTGATAAGAGGAAGATTATATCCAGAAGACTGGCATCGGCGCGAGCAAGGGGGATCCAAGTTCTCGTCATGCGCTCACAAAACTCATGGCTTGCAGGTGGCTCTTCACAACACATAAGAGGAATGACGACAGTCACATCTGGGGTATTTTAGTTAGCTATTAGTATTAATAGGCACAGACACAAAGGCATATACGTACAGTGGTCGAATAACATTTCCTCCATTGGCTTCAAGGGTGTGGCAAAGCTCATGAAGGGGTCTCTTCGATCAGCTGACAAAAGGCTCACTAGTTGAGCCTTGGGGAGCTCCTTTAGAGTGCCTTGCTCGACACGGTCTTTGAGCGAGCCACTGGAAGCTTTTTGGGCTTGGTACTGTATCGTTCGGAGACGTCTTGCCTTGGCGTGCGCCGTGCGAGCAGCGTGTGAATGGGCAATTCTTCGTTGCTTAGTGGCTGATTGGGCATCTTCTTCGGGGCGATTGGGTGATACGATGATGAATTGGACTCTTGGCGGAGCCATGGTGCTGTAAGGTCGATTTTTGGTATAATTCAGTTATGTCAAGGACTCAAGGTTGTGACTAACACAGATGTTTGATGGTGGTAGGACCCGTACGGGGCGAGCGAACACGGTGATGCCGAGGCTGAGGATGTTACAGAAGAGCTAATGGCCTCAACGGATCTGGAGATGGGAAGGCTAGCTTGTCTTAGCGATGATAAGAGCTCTCCTAACCCCGATGGGTAGCTGATGAATGCCATACCACAGCACCCGATTAAGGCCGCCCCCATGATGCCAAGACTTACGCCTTCCCAAAATGGCCAAGCCTCACATCTACCGGAAGAATGCAGTGGCTTGTGGAAGGCTGAGCTCTCCATATACTTCACTCAAGGTTAACAAAAAGGTGTTCCAAAGCCGATTTCTAGGCTCGCCCATTTGCGTTACAAAGCAATTAGAGAAGCCTTTCCAATGCGGCGATGCTGGACTATCTAACAACACGGCATTTAGCATTTAGGCCCTTAAGTCCGGCCGCCTTTAGGGCCCTTTCAAAGCCCGACTATTCACTATTCATCTGATCTACAGCAGACTTTCACGATGGATCACGATATAAAATCATACTGGTCAAAGATCATTAATAGGTAATCAGAGGTCTGCGACTTTCACGAGTCATGCCGCAGGTAGTCCCGGCTCAGCACCCAGCTGCGTGGAATCAGGCCATGCCGTATATGGAGTCTGTACTACCTAATGGATTGATCCCATACACATCGCCAAGACCTGCTCCTACCCCTTTCGAGAACAGCTTTGGATCGAGAATATCAATCTGAAATTGATTTCTTCTCAGTGCAAAGTAATGGTCGGAGTTAGGAAAGACTTCGGACGAGCCGTAGCTTCTCCCACTTATAAAGTCGACAATACCACAGCTCTCCGTTGAACAGCCTCAGTAACACTCATATTGTCTAATGTTCATTGACTGTTTCGCCAATGACGGCTGGGACAGTTATCATCACGGGAGCCAACGGCTCTCTAGCACTCGGCTTCGTCGGGGCTCTTCTCTCCAAGTATCCTCAGCACACGCTTATCGCCACCGTTCGAAATGCATCGCCCGAAAAAGACCCCAACACCGCAGCGCTCATGAAAATAATTGCCCAGTACCCAAACTCCAAGGTCAACGTCGAGGTTCTCGACCTCGGTCAGCTTGCCAGCGTACGCACCTTCGCAGAGACGATATCCAGCCAAGTTCTCTCCAAGAAAATTCCACGCATCGCAGCAATCATTTGTAACGCGGCTACATTGTCGCTGGAAGCAGGACAGAAGTTCACATCTGATGGCTTCGAGGCCACCTTTCAAGTGTGCCACTTATCGCACTATCTGTTGATCTTGAAGCTGCTGGAGAGCATGGAACCTGCATCCGGACGCATTGTCATGCTGGGATCGATCACCCATTATCCTGAGAAACCAAATCCGCTGTCATCGCTGGGTCCGTATTTTCCTGAGAATCTGGAAGAACTGGTCAAGCCCACTCCTGATCCGCAATCGCTCGTCCATGATCGGGGTTTCCAACGGTACGGAACCGCGAAGCTGGCGAACGTGACATTTGCTCTTGATCTGAACGAGAGATTGAAGAGGGTATGTACTGATTCTCTCACAATTTTGTAAACGCTCATACTGAATCTCTTAAGGACCCCAAGCTTTCGAGTTTGACCGTAACAGCCATGGATCCAGGCGGCCTCCCCGCTTCACGGGCCCAAGCCGAGCAGAAGAAATCCACGAAGCGAATCATGTCAACCATCAACTTCTTGATGCCAGTTCTCAAGCATGTGACCACTGCGTTCCGGACGACTGAAGATGCTGGCCGAGAACTTGCCACGGTCAGCGTTGATCCCACCTTCCATGGGAGAAGGGGCTATTTTGTCGGCCAGAAGGAGGATGCCCCGGCGGCGATTAGCAAGGATGTCACCATGCAGGAAAGGCTCTGGGCAGCATGCTGGAGATGGTGTGGGATGAAGCCGGAGGAGACTGTTTTGCAAGATTATGCACGTGGGCTGTGAAAGAATGTTAGTTTGAAGCACAATTTGAATGAAAATACTGCTTTTTAAGGTATTGAGTAAAGTCTAGTCATGCCACGTACACGCGGTGGATCTGTTGTATACAGTAGCTACCTCAGGATGTCAAAGCAATACTCGGTTCTCAAATGATAAACTGGCACTCATTACCTTCGTGTGAAACACTCTATTAGATGATCAACCATATACTATCCATGTTCGGGCGAGTTTCATGGTTCATGTTTACATTCCCCCGCCTCTGCTCTACTACGAACCTCATTTTCGAGCATGGCAATATAAGCGCCAGCCAGCTAACGCGTATCCAACTCGGGCTAGATCACACCGATGATCTGCCTAGCTAGCTAACTAGCAAATAGGATCACGAACTCTAAAGCGTGATCTCGCTTATCTTCGCTAACCTATTTAGACCTATAGCTATGGGATTATACGATTATACGGCCAGCAACGGGCAAATAAATTGATGAGATAGCAAGCTGCACTCGTGCCCGACACCCTCACAAAGTCCTCATAATTCAAGTGCTCCCTCGTTTGACCTGCTTGTCTCTCAGCCGACCCGACTCAACCTACGTCTTCAATCCCTAGAAATCCTCTCACCGGGGGCACTGGCTGGTCACGCTGGAATTCAAAGCCGGCCCCGAAAAGGTCAAAGGACAATGCTCGGGGCTAACAAAGATCGGCTGTACGTTGCTGTTCACGCGCGGGGAGGGAAATCGAATATGCCAGGCAAAGAAGACACGTGAGAGTGTATATCTTCAGTTCCAAGCAATTCCAAGTCACTAATATTTGAAACACGTCTCACTGGGCTTTGATTATAGGGCCCAAAAACGAAAGAGAAGATGGCACGGGCACCTACTACCACGCGAAGGAGAGGCTGAAGCCGTCAGGCAACTCGGAATTCTATTGCGATGAGCAAGAATGTCCGCTTATCGCCACCGACATGCTACTCCTCCGCATCAAGATCGGGAAGGTGGAAAATGGGCCGCGCCTAGTCGAAATCCTGCGCGATACTGGGAACCTTGATGGTCAGGATCATTGAGTCAGGAAGTATAATGGGTCTGAATGAAAGAGTGTGTGGACAAATTGGC
>JAXQJV010000896.1:0-12432 GCA_037042255.1 Penicillium sp. PG106-07D
GAAGAAAGAAGAAAGAAGAAAGAAGAAAGAAGAAAGAAGAAAGAAGAAAGAAGAAAGAAGAAAGAAGAAAGAAGAAAAACGACACATCCAGATATGCAGAATCCATTGATGCACCACGCATCCCACCACTCAAACCGCAACCTCACTCCCCCTCCGACTCCCAACCTTCGACCCAGCTTTACTAGATCCAATCGCCTTGACAGTACGCTGCGACGATCTAGACACCTGACTCACACTATCAGCCGGTCTAACAGGGTCTTCATACCTCGACTTAGACGAGTGCTTCGACGCCTTCGAGTGCTTCGAGTGTCGAGAGTGATGCGAGTGATGCGAGTGATGCGAATGACTCGACCGACCCGAGCGACTGGCCCCAACCTGGCTGATCGAGTCATCCGGGGTGACATTTGAGTCAACCTCGACGTCAATCACGCTCTCGGGCAGGAGGACATGGCGCGCGGAGACGTGCGATCTCGGCGCTTGGCTGGTTGCAGGGCTGTAGTATGAGTCGGCCGGAAGGGGGACGTTGCGCGCGGAGACGGTTGATTTGCTTGCTTGGCTGGGGGCTGCGCTGTAGAACGTGCCGCTTGAGCCTGTAGGTAAGGGGATGTTTCGCGCTGAGCGGGTTGAGGAGGCTGTGCTGCCGGCGCCGGCGTCAGCCTTCGAGGGCGAATGAGATTTTACTGTGTGGACGCTGTGCGAGGAGGATAAGCGATACACGGCGCGGCTGTGCTCTGAGTAGCCATCATCGGTGCTATGGCGGCGTTGGGTAGCGGAGGCCTTGATGGTTGAGGCGGAGTGCACGCTGCCGGCACGAGGTTTGTCAGCCGCGTAGCTGCTGATGAACGTGCTAGGATTGCACGGGTAGCGTTGCTTCGAGGCGCTGCTGGGGGGTGGATATTCAATTGCGCGGAGGGGCAGGTCCTCCGGGATAGAAAAAACGCTGCCGCCATCTGAGGCGCGACGGCCGTTCTCGTCTTGATAGAACTCGGTAGCCTCGTAGACTGTGCTGGCCCACGGGTTCTTGGACATGACGCTCCGTGATGTTGTCGAGCGGGCAGCAGATGCAGAGGTGTAGACGCTGCGCGCGGGAGGGGCTTCGATGGCGCGCATGACGGGTCGTCCTTGCGATCTTGCCTCTGAGACTTGCGAGGGCGGAGCCATCAATTGTAAGAGCTCGGTCGCTTGCTGTTGCGGGTATTGCTGTTGCTGATACTGTGGCAGGGGTGCCTCTTTGGGTTCGGACGTTGTCGACTGCGATTCGCCTTTCACCATGGCATACGCGACGGCAGCACCAGCGGCTGCGCCGATGAGCGTGCCAATAATCGTCTTGGCGGCTTTGCTACCATCGTCAACCTGCTGAACTGGTGGTGGGCCATAAGCGAGGGCCGACCCTGTTGACTTCTGAGAGACCACAGTCGGGGCGGGTGCAGCTTTCTCGACGGTGGTTGGCGCTTTTGATATTGCACGCGATTTGACTGTACCAGCCTTTGAGACCACAGAGCGATTCTCCAGTAGGGCTATTGTTGGGCCTCCGGCCTCTGATGCCACAACCGTATGGCCGGGTCTGTAGACTGCCTCGATGCTGTTGCCGTCAAAGTCAATCACGGCCGCGCTGTGATACCCGGACTGTGAGTCGCGGGTTCGTGGCTCGCCGTGGAACTTTCCTCCGGCTTGAATAGCCAGGTGAAAGAATGCGGTAACAGCGTCTTTAGTCGGCGCAGGGAACGCTACATGCGCCGCGCTGGGAAGGACGCTGTAGGGTTGATGTTAGCAAGCTATATTCCAGATCGTTCCCGGAGTACGATATATCGGAATGCTCACGTACCCAGGCTTCTGTTCCGTAATCCAGAAATCCGCCGGCTCTCCCTGCTTCTGTCCAAAGCCAATGTAGTCATCATGTCGGCCGATGAATTGGTACCCCAGGGGCTGGAGGCAAGAGAGGAAGAACGAAGTGGAGGTGGGGAGATGCGAGACGGTCAGGGTCAGATGCGAGACGGGCATATCGGGAGGCTGGTAGGGCGAAATCAAGCCGACGTGCTGGAGAAAGTAGCACGTAGAAGAAGCTGGACCTGAATATAACGATGAAATAGGGGTTTTGCAAGACCTGAAAGGATATGCGCAGAAGAAAGAGGAAAGAAACCACCCTGCACCTCGAAGCAGGGAATGGATATATACGGTGAACAGCGGAGTATAGCAACCGCAACTATGACACACCACCCAGTTATGAAGCTAGGTCCAGCGGAAGAGCCAGTCACGACACCGTAAGTAGGAAAAGGGGGAGAATCTCCAGTAAGAATCCAATAGCGCAAAAAGGACCGTCTCTCTCGCCGGGCTAGCTTGCTGGTTGTCAGTAAAGAATAGTCTACCTCCTGCCCAAGCCGAAGCCTGCCACTAATCGCCCGAATCGCCAGCGCCTCGCTGGCTACCGCAGTTGTCCGAGAAAGGCAACCCACCAGCCTAACCGGCCCGAGTGGTGGGACCCTGGCCTGGCCCTCGACTGGTGCTTAAGCGGTCCTGCATGAAGAGGATTGCCCGTGGAAGGCGCAAAAAGTGGACAGTGGGTCTCCAGAGCATTGCATTGGATCGTTAGCTTCGGAAGAGCTAGACCAAGCGTCACTTGCTCATCCCGCCAGAAGCAGCACTTCAGAGTGGTGCATACTGCTTTGAGTGGTGCACCGAGTGGCTAAAAATGCGCAACAGGGACAAAGATCACTAGGCCTTCTGCCCGATCAAGCGATCTGCACCGGGAAAGCTAGTAAGTTTGTGGTGAAACGAGTGCCCCGCGCCGCGGACTGGCTGTCAGAACGCTGCGGCGTGAGGCGAAGGCGGCCGCCAGGCTCGGGCCTTGTCTCGTCCCAAGGATAGGATAACAGTACTGTGGATCCTCAACCCAGGTTCTGCAAGTATCCTATTTGAGAGCGTTGGCCAGGACTTCGATCTGTAGGCTGGACCATATAATCGCATTCCCGCGCAGGCCCAACCACCCGACAAGGCCCCGGCCAAACGAGTCAATTCAAACGAAGCGCATAGCGAGAACCTGTGAGCTTCTCTGCTCTTCTTCACAACAGGTTCGCAATTCCGACAGCAGCGGGGCTCGCTCGGGGCTCAGGGTGGCCAGGTCAGCGCGGGGACCATGTACACTTGGACACTTGGACAGTGATCGATAGTGGAGCTTGGCGGAGCAGGCTGCGTGGGTGAGTACGAGTGGGCAGGTATACTGGGTAGTGGGTGCAGTGGGTGTGTTCTCGTGCTGGACCAAGATGAATCAATCAAAATACCCAATTAGTGTTGCTTTAGTGGGCTGCTGGTGGGGAACGCTGGAAATGTGCATTGGCCATTGATACGGGGTTTGACGATGGAGAAGAGAGTTGTCGGTGCGGAATAGTCATTATTGGGTCGACGGGCTTGACCGCTACTGTACTTACTACTACGACGAGTCGACGACGGTGTCCTATACTGCTTGGGGGGCTGGGAGTGGTGTTGATAAAGTTTTAAGTGTGAAGGAATCCAGCTTTTAGGTAAATTATGGGATAAATACTTTGAGTCAACCTTATTAGACGGTAGTTGCAATTTACGCATGTGGTTCAGACTTGACTCTGCACCTATCGAGACTCGCTTATGCCAGAATGTGGGTTCGACAACAACATATCCTTCACTGTAGGCCCGTAGGGCCTAGGCTAGACTACTGTACAGTACTTCTTTCCCGGGCTTAACACGAGTACAGTCAGAGCAGACGCGCGCCCTGGGCCGATATGCGGGCAGATACCCAAGTATGAGGCTGGTTCCTAAGCTCCCTGGTAACTCTATATACTATCCAAGAAAAAGAGTCAAGAAAAGACGATTCGTCTGGGCAGAACCTGCGCTCTTCCGACTGGCGCTTGTATTAGTAGCAGCCGAGCGTATCGTTGGTTGGTTCTAGGTTTTGAGCCCTTGTACAGGTTTTGGTTGAGTCTACAGTGCTGTAGATGTAGTGGTAATCTTGGGTGGGCGCCTGGTGCCGGGTAGGGTCAAAGTGAGGCGGTGATTCAGTTCATAACTTCATGCCACGTCGAAGACGATGTTCTAGTCGCCAAGATCCAATAACCCTCTATCTACCTTTTAGATGCTACCTGCTACTTGGGCCTCAAGCGATGCTATACGGAAAGAGGTCTAGACCAGGTCCAGACTCTTGCTCTGTCAAGAACAGGTTGCAGCTCAACGAACACTTCAACAAGGGCTGCAAGGTAACATCACTATATGATCGCCACTAAGAGCTACAGTCCGAGCGACAGCCGCAAACGCATGTACAAGGATATCAAATGGTACTGTATTCAAACACAATATGTGCCTAATCTCAGAAGCCTTGTCGAGCAACAGGCTCCCGATCTATTTGCTGTTCACTTTTCTGGTCTCATCGCCACAGTCGAAGAGAAAGGCTGCGCTGCGGAAAGAGAGGCTTTCAACGCTAGGGCTCTGGATCAGGACTGGACCGGCGAAAAGGAACCAAATGCAATCCAGTCCGAGTGTCTCTTTTTTTGCTGGTTTTCTGGTTATGCCGTGGAATTCTTCGCCGCAAGTGTCGCCGTGCTTCCTCCAAAGACAAATGCAGAACATTGGCAACGGCAATCCAAACAAAAGTCCCCGAAACTCGATCCAAGGGCAAAGGAGATTCCCTATCCGCAATAACAATTCGATATATAATGCGACATGGCTGGCTGAGCCCTCCCGTTGAAAGGCATTCTTCACAAGGTAATCGGCCCAGAACACAAGTAGAGAAAGTAGGGATATATCGCAAAATAGAGAGGGGGACGACAGCCAGCAAATGTAAAGGAAACCAAGCAAAAGTAGAGGTTTTTTTCGTTTCGCGTCGCATGTCGAAATTGCTCCCACAGACTCAGGACTCGCCCTCGACCAGTCGATCCAAGTCAAGACAAATCACGAAACACTCCACTCAGCAGAACCCGCCCGTGATTCAGTCCCCATCGCAAGGAAATTCGTGGCGGTCATGGGTACGCGGAGATGATGCCGGAGATCTGCGAACGGCAGGCTCGGAGGAGACGCGCGCGTAACGCTGCGCGATTTAGTTCTCCCCGGTAACCTCGCTCACAGGATATCCCACACCTCCTCGGCGGCGTGGCAGAACTTGCTGCAAGCCACACTGGCACTGAGACTGTAGTTGCTGATGGAGATGGTATCGTCCTTAAAGGAGTCGGCAAAATCATCATGACCCTTGGCCATGGCGCCGACAAAGATGGCAATGCTCTCGTTCGGGCCCAGAGACTCAATGTAGTCCCGGGTGCGGACGACGGGGGCATCGAAACTCATGGTCACCTTGCGGCAGTTCGGGGGCAGGTGGTCGGTAATGGGGTTCTTGATGACCTTGAGCAGCTTCTCTTGCGAATTGGTAGAACGAATGGACAGGCGGTGCAGCAGTTGAACCATCAGACCGGCAAAACGCTTGAATGTGCGGGGAATACGGACGGAGGGGTTGACTTCGATCAGGACACCTTTGGCGGTGTGGATGAAAATTTGCAGGCGGCCAGCCTTGTTGACGGGAGAGTCCAGGAGGGTGAGAAGGCACTGGAATAGACAGTCTACGTTAGAATAGATCCAGCAACCTTGGGAAGAGGACATTCCCACGTCGCGCGACGTTCGGAGAATGACCCCAGAAAAAGACACGGAACCCATACCTGGTGAGTAATATCCGGACGGGCCTCGCTGATATCCCGATTCATCTTGCGCATGATACCAATGTGCTCGTCGCTGTTCAGCAGGGAATATTTCTCATCCTTGGCTCCAGCACGCCCGCTGGAGGCCCGATAGGTCTCCAAGCTGGCATTGGAGAGGATCACGATCAACCGCTTAGTGTCCTTGTCGTGCGACGGAATCGGCACATGCTGCTCGGCTACGAGTTGCGGCAGCTCGGGCGGCGGGCACGACTGGGTCCCTGGCGAGTGTATGTCGTTAGCGAGTTGCAAACTTGCGCCTGCGGGCTGGGCCTTCCGGGCATCAGGAGGAGAATGAGGAGGTGAGAGCTGCTGCTGCCGTTGCTGCCGGTGGTGATGCGGCTGGCCAGGGTGGAATGGAATGGCCGACGGGAGAAGTTTGGACGGGCCCAGTTGCACAGACTCGGCCTTGTCTTCCTCCGGACTCGGCTGGTGCGAGTCTGAAGAGTCTGCGTGCAGAATCTGTCCGCCGGCAGAGTCCATGGTGGACGATTCCTCGTCGCGGGGAAATTGTTGGGGGAAGGAAAAGCGGAAAAAATTGTGGAGGGGGAAGTGTGTGTATAAAACTTCGGAAGGTTCAAGCAAAAGGGATCACTAACTCGCACGCTTTCGCTTTCCTGCCGCTTGTGTGGTGTCCGACATAATTTGAGGGGTGATAGATTGGATGAAGATTGAAGAGATGCTCGAAGAGATTTTTGGAGGGTCCGCGCTGTCGGCCGTTCCGCGGGTCAAAAGCGGGCCCGAACGACTTGGAGCAACTCTGGACGACGTTAAACTAGTGAACGTGTAAAATGAACTTGGGATCTGCTTTCTACTCTTCTGGAATCGTGATTTTGAGACAGGTCATTTATAATTCACTTGGTGATCGAGGATTAGGGTCTAGCGAAGCCAAACCCCTCTCTGCTTTAAATAAGTCCGGGTTACGGAGTAAGTAAGCCCAAAAAATCTCCATAATAATCCCCGACCGGAGACTTTCACGATGGATACGGAGATGTTGCTCAATGGATCGCACAAGTCTTTTCGCTGTCGGTGACTCCACCGGACCGACTCTGGTGATGATTTGATGATCCTTCCTCGCTGACATCTAGTCGGAGTCCGGTCACTGAGCGTTCCTGCACGCTACTGTAAGTCTACTGCAATACACAGGATGCAACTAGCCCCGATCAGTGGTATCAGAAAGGGTTACGGAAAAACAAACTGGGTAGAAAACGATGATGCGGAGAGCCTCTAGCAACCCGAAGCTCAGCTATGTAGTGAGCTGGTCCCCTCTTGCCATAGTGGTTGCAATCTTCAGCTCCACGATGGAGAACAGCCCTGAATCTAAGGCGTCTCGTCTCGCCCAGCACCAGCGATGCGCCAGGTGTACCCAGTATTCTGCATAAGTGTCAAGTTATTCCAGATGCAAAGAAGAAGCTCTGCAATTCAGCTTCATACCTACTGATCATACTCATCCTCGTCCTCGGTAGAAACCACGATGAGATTGAAGCATCGGCAACGCCTTCAGTGAGATCCAAGCAGGGCCCCAGTCTGAGGTGATACGGGCAGCTGGGCAGCTTCATCGTAATCATCCTGTTCACAGAGAAGACCAGACATATGGTTCAACCAGATGCGTTAACTTCCTCTCTTGGAAAATATCTCTCCAGCTCTCTTTGGAAGGATCTTTCACAGGTAGATTTCAGGTGAGTCATCTTCCTTGACAGCTTGACAGCTTGACAGCTCCGGCCAGGTCCTCGTGTATAGTCCCGCTCATGACTGACATGATGCTGAAGTCCTGCCTGGATGTCAGACCGATGGAACGCCACTACATCATGTGCTTTCTAACGGTCCAAAGGATTACAATCCTGCGATCTGCAGTAGCAATGCTGATAATGGAATCGTATTTCCCTTGCATCGAGCTCAGGATGCCGGTGCCTGTCGTGATTGCTCTGGGATTATTGATGTGACGATCTCGTCATCGCTCCATCTGGAGGATCATTGAGATTCCACTGCTTCGAGTTGGGGTGGCAGCATGAAAGATGCGTCCTGCTTGCCCACGGCGAATCGAATTGACAGCTCCACGGCACGTACTGGAGGCGCATAAATTTGCCACCCGAGTACACCCCCGTGCTTCTGAAACTCTATGCTGTGCAAGCATACTCCCGGCCAGTGCGGCCACCGCGGAAATCCGGGGGGGGAAAAGGGAGGGGATTGGATTTGATGGAATTAACAGCCAGCCTCTCGCTAGCGGGCCCCTCCACGTAACAGAGACAAGCAGAGGCAGCAGAGTCAAAAGGCGATTTGACAGGGAGAGTTTCGTAACGAGCGGCCAACAGCCAGGCTGAGACCAATCAGTGTGCTGGAACAGTGATCTTGTCCAGAGCTGTCTGGCCTCGGACCCAATCAGCAGTGACGGACATGAGACGCCTCCCCGACAAAACCTCCGAGTTCTTCCTAAGGAGAGAATATCAGGAGGCGCCATCCGGAGTCCCGGTGTATCGCGACGGTCGCGAAATCAGAGATCAGACTTTGACTACAGACTCCAGGGTTTGGCCAGATTGAAGAATTGTCGAGGTGATGCTGGTGATGCCCGTTAAATGGATTATGGAAGGTTGCCATTGGCGGGGCTGGAAGATGCAACGGCGCTTCCTTGCACGATGCAACACCGAAAAAGCCCAACACCAACTGGCTGGGCTCAGGCGCTCTTGGGTCTCCTTAGGCCTCTAGCTGATCAGGGCTCAGTTATCTATGCCTGGTCGAGTCAGATAGCCTCATCTTCCGGTGGGATACAGTCAGACAGCACTGCCTACTTTATCCGTTGAATCGTTAAGCTGTCGATGGTCGTCGAACATGAGCACCGTAAGAAGAAAAGAATTGGGAGCCAAGTCCTCTGAATCTCCTCACTTCGGCTCTGTATACGTATCTGCGCTCGTGGGCTGTATGAAGTACATAGAATATCGTCGAAAGACTTTATGATGGCTGTAGGGCGCGTCAAGGAAAATACGTAGTGCCCTGTTGGTTGGGGGCCATCCTTGAGGCTGGTCCATTTCTCCAGAACTTGTTGATCGCTTGAGCGAATAGTTTGAAAGGAGCAAACGAGCGGATGGGTGACCTGAGCAAATCAGCGTCCACTATCCAGTGTGAATGGTTCCTGGACACGAAAAGGGGGGCTTGAGGAGGTTCCACCGAACATACCAGAGAGGCGGGAATTTACAGCCATATGAAATTATGGTGTGAAGCATGGCGTCTCTCCAAGAGCCAAAGTATGACTCCAACTTTCAGCAAAAGCATAGATAATAACGCTCCGGTGGAAGGTGGACAGGATGAGAAGACGACAGGCAGCAACTGGGGCTCCAGCATTGTTTGACAATACGCAAGAAAGCATATAAAGCCAAAACTTTCATCATCTTGCATCTATCCTCTATTCGTTTGGCCTATACTGCTTCATCTCTCGTTCCAGGTCTCTCTTCCCATCCTCCTTGTTCCGGTGGCGACTTTGTCTTATTAAACTCATTAAACGCCCCATCACAGCTCGTGTGGCTCCTGTTGATCGCCCCGATTATTAAAGTATCCTGCCCGTTCCTTCATATCTTGCTTCTCTTCCTGCTATCCTGCCTCTTGAATTCTCCTCCGGTCCATCTTTGAGTGATAAACTCTCTGTTCCCCAGCAAGGGATACCCCATCAGAGTAAGTGGCTGACTGGCGGATCTCACGAACCTGACCTAAACAATATGACCTAAACCAGTTAGCGCCACGCGTGCAGTGGAACCGGACGATCCGCCTATGTAAACTGACAAAAACCCACCCCCCGTTGGAAAATAAACACCTTCTCCCCTCCCTCCACCCCAAAGCTCAGACTTCCAGGGAGATGCCGTGGACAGTCACCAATTCTTTTAAGCGGTACGCGATTCCCCTCTCCCCGCGACCGCGTCCATCACTAACACCCCTCCCCTTTTTCTCCAGAGGCCTGATGAAAACATACGGAAGACCGACATGGCGCGTCTATGACGATGAGCGGGCCGCGAAAAAAAGACGCGTCCAAGACGAGTCGGACGAGGCGGAAACCAACCTTCAGTATGCGATTCGCGAGTCTTCCGCGGCCGTCCTGTCCAGTCCATCGCGCCGTAACTCGGTCGTCTTGTCCGAAGGTACCCTCGACGATATCGACGAACTCACCACTCCTCCTTCCTCGCCACCGCCGCGTTTGACCCCCCCGCCCGCCAACACGCGCAAACCTACCTTTGCGTTTCTCAAGCGGAAACACAAGGAGGCCACTGCCGGATCTCCCTTGACGGAAGTCAACTCCAATAGTGTGCGCTCCTCAGTAGATCCACCCAAGCAACAGCAGCAACAGCAGATTCATGCGCATCCACCACCTCCACCGCAGCCACAAAAGGCAGCGCCGAAGCAGCCTGCGCTGCGTCAGATGCAAATCGACCTAGGCAGCGAGGTGCGCAAGACTTGTGCGACATGCGGGATGGAGTACGTCCCCTCCAATACGGAGGACGCGGCTTTGCACAAAAAGTTCCACGAAATGAACTCGACAGGCGTGGATTTGGGCAAAGCTTTCATGCGCGCCAATGCATCACGTTGGGTTTATGAGGCTACCCGTTTCGACGAGGGCTATGTTGTCATCGTCGACCGCAAGGCCACGCCCAGCGCCAAGAATCAGGCGAAAAAAGTGCTTGAGGTGGTCAACAAGGAGCTTTCATCACCGGAGATTGAGGATGAGGTACTTTGGAGCCAAGCGGAACCGCCCAAACACTTACACACCGATAATACAGAGGAAAAGGTCGATCGATATCGGGTATTTCTGCATATGAAGGACAGCCGGTGCGTGGGGCTCTGTCTAACAGAGCGCATCTGGGAGGCGCGTCCGGTGGTTCAAAGCGAGAGCAATGGCCACACGAATGGCTCGTCGGTATCCGTCAAGGATGAGCTGCATCCAGCGATTGTCGGCGTCTCGCGAATCTGGACGTCGGGCGCGTCGCGAAGAAAGGGCATCGCCTTGGATCTATTGGATTGCGTAGTCAGCAATTTCATATATGGCATGGAGATCCCCAAGGATAAGATTGCATTTAGCCAGCCCACGGAAAGTGGGAAGAAGCTGGCGCACAAATTCTTCGAGGAAGAACAGACGTGGCATGTGTATAATGAGCGGTGATGAGCTGATTCAACCCTCCAAGAGATTCTGATGAAGACCTTGGAACGGGAGCATGGCATTGCATGCGTTTTTCATGGAGGTTGAGGGGTCTTCCTTTTCTTCCTGATCTTTTCTACCTGATCTTTATACTTACTGGGGTTATTCATACGGCATACGGAGGGAGGGGATATATTGTTTTGGCCTTCTGGGATGGATTGGGCTCATTCGTTTCTAGTCGCTTTTCCAGCTGTCTCTTTGCGGTTTCTATAGCACTGTATCATATTATACGTCCCTGGCTGTCTCAGCCAACCCTAGTACTCATCTTGCTCTCTATTTCCACAATCCATTCTCGATCTATCACATCGAGTCTCCTGGTTGATTCAAGTAGTTCAAGTACCTTCGGGTCGGGGTGAGCTGCAAGAATTGGGTTTGCGACTGCAGCCTTTCGGGGCTCCCGGACTCCTCCAGCGGGGGCGGATGGATAAGAAGCGCGGGGATCCTCTGAGCTCCTCCTTCCAACCTTCTCTCCCACGAGACTTGAGAGAGAGATCGTCGGGACGCCCTTTGCATCGCGATGTCTGGTTTCAATCCTTTCCGCGCCAGAAACCCAGACGGTAAGTTGAACAGCCCATCTCCTTGCCTCTCCATTGATCCGCCACTTCCCGATAAGGCACGACACATAGGACACCCCATTCCGTTCCCCAGCATGCTCTCCTTCCTGACGCGTGACTATCTGGCCACCACGAACAAGTCGAAATACTGATGAAATCACCGGAATAGGCAGCTCTGCAGGTGCCACGACATCACCCCCGGTTCCCGACAATGTTGCGCTGGACCTGTTTACCAAACCACCTCCCTCGGTGCCTACGCAGCTGCCCAACGGTTACCCCAAAAAGCCCTCGTTATCGCTAGAACTCGAGACCGACGACTCGACTTCTTCCGACGAAGCTACTGCAAATCCGTTCAACCCCGATCCCGCCGTGAGCGATACCGACAACGAACCTGGCCACGATGGTAATCCCCGGCGGAGAAGCTCCACGAGCTCGCTGCATGATCGCCCGCGAGAATTCCTTGGGTCTCCACACCCAGCTCCATCCACTGATGGGTCGACGGCCACGCCATCAATGAACTTGCCACATTTACTTGCTACGCACACCTTACGATCAGGATCAGAGACTGGACGGGGCTCGGGTGCGAGTACACCGCAAGAAATCGTCCCACCACCGGTGACTCGAAGTGGGGGCCAGACACAAACATCGCGATCTCCCCCAAAACCAGGCATCAAAACATCTCCATCAAGTCGGTCCAACAAAGAAAAGAAGCCACCACCTCCCCCGAGAAGCCATCACGGCAAACGTATTAGCACCACGACGGATACTACGGCACATGCCACGGTCAATGCCGCTTCTTCATCTTCCCACACTTCACCACCGCGATCGAGTAACCGCCTCTCATATCATGTCTCCTCCCCAGAGAGCCAGATCTCTCTTCGCCGGTCGGACACCCCCAACGCTAGTCTAGCAAGTGGTGCTGGACTAGACTACTTCTCCTTCTCGGTCTCATCGGAAGACCAGCAGCGAGCACGAGCACCAAAGTCAAATCACTCCA
>JAXQJV010000897.1:0-12415 GCA_037042255.1 Penicillium sp. PG106-07D
TAAGGTTGTGTAGTGTAATGGTCATCACTCCAGATTCTGATTCTGGCAATCCCGGTTCGATCCCGGGCACGACCTTTTTTGTCAACCTTTTTACTTTCGCGATCACCAACCGTGCTCTCTTCTCTCATGCCTCTGCTATGCATCCAAACGATCTAGATATATAATTTTTTGATAGTCAAACTCGGCTATGCGTGTCTTTGCTGTCCTACTATGCGAGATAATAAAACCTCAGTTTCTAAATATCCTACCAAGGCATTATACTAAGCGGTACACGATCTCACCCATAGTGTTTATTACAGAGTGCGCGAGGATCTGCACACTAATCCCGCTTCGGTTACTTCTTTCGCACAACATGCGTTTGGGCTTCAGGTTCATGATGACTGTCAGCGTACCGCTGCTCAACACACTAGGTTGTGTAGTGTAATGGTTCATCACTCCAGATTCTGAAATGAGATCTTCTGGCAATCCCGGTTCGATCCCGGGCACGACCTTTTTGCCTTTGTTGAAGTTTTTGCAGGGCTTTTGACTGGTCCCACAGTGTCTCACTAGCTCAGATAACCTCAACAGACTCGACATAGACCTTCATTCATTCACAATTTTGTGAGCCGAAGCCTGAGCTTTGCTTTACCATGCATGCCTGGCGACCGCCATTCAATAAAGTAGGTTGTGTAGTGTAATGGTCATCACTCCAGATTCTGATTCTGGCAATCCCGGTTCGATCCCGGGCACGACCTTTCCTTTTTTTCCATGATTTTTTAGCACCTTAATAGCTACACCAAAAAGGCCATTGTGCCCGTAAGCGAACGTAAGCACCGCAATCGGAGAAGAGAGAAAGTGAGAATGAACACCCTTCACAATTCAAATATTAGTTCCTGAGGCGCGTAATACCTTCCAGGGATGTGGACGACTATCAAGGCGATAGTCTACCACCAATATACGAGACGATCGAGTACCAGACGGTCCGGTAGAGAGATATCACGTTGCGCACGAGAAAGATCTATCATGAGGGTAGGATCGTAGGCGAATTCATTTCAACTGCTTCAGTTTGTCATGGGATTCAGGAAATGAGTCCCGGAGATCTATCAAGACTCCCAATTGACTTGACGCCTGGCACGCGAATCATGGCAACATCTAAGTAGCCTAGTATTGAAAGTGATCTATGTTGAGAAACCCTAAAAGGGACGTTATTCATCACGTTGTTCATGACTACGGCACTAAGTATTGGTTACTATCTATGTATACGTCTAGAAGGTCAAGGGATAATTCACTAGTGTCTTAGGAAATAAATTAGAAAACCCCCAGAAAAGAAAAAAAAATCAATAGTCCTCCTAATCGATCTTTTAGAGTACGCGATGAAGGGGTTCATGATGGCCGGAAAAAAAGGAATGCATGGAAAAAGAGGTCGTGCCCGGGATCGAACCGGGATTGCCAGAATCAGAATCTGGAGTGATGACCATTACACTACACAACCTGCCTTGTTGAAGGGAGCCTCAAAATAAAGCTACACAAGCGAAAACGAAATCAGGTGTCAAAAACAGGTTTTTGGCAAGAGTCTAAGCGGACTCGATTCTGGCTAATGTAGTTCATATTGGCTCGGCCATGGATTATCGCCCAGAAAGAGGTTGCTTTGGACCACTCCTACTACTTGGAACCACTCATTCTTGCGATTTATGCCTGGGACGCTGGATGCAGTACCATGGTTTAAGAAGTTAAGCGAGTGTTCTGAAGATCTGCTAACTCCTCCATTAGGACACAGGTTAAGCTCTCCCACCCGCGTACGTCAAACATTCAACTTTGCAAAGGATTCTTTGCCTAGTATTATTTCCGAAGAGGATAATAAGAAAACATACATTCTACGCCCATGGTTCAAGCATGATGACACGCACACGCCATGATTCTAGGATACGTATGCGACCCGTGTTGTCATTCACTTCGTCAGCAACATGACCGTTCCTTTTACGAAATGTTTTCAGCTTTTGTGTCATAACACATTAGACTCTCTGTCCTGTAGACTTATAACAAGATGGAACCTAGCAGGGCTGGAAGGCCATCTGCATAAATCTGCAGGATGTATACGTATACTTTGACATACCTATACTTTGACATTGCAACTCGAACCATAAACTTCGTCATGAATTTTACTTGGTTCTCATCAGCGGTGAAGTGGTAGGTACTTAGGCTCAGTGTACAATAATATAAGCCTGTTGTTTCTCTTCTCATCTGATTTGAGGCGGATAGGTAGAAATGCCCCGAAGACCCCAGGAGTCACACCAAGGGTCTTGAGGTAGTCATAGCCGACATCCAGCTTTCAGTGAGACTTAGCAATTGTTCCAGGTTAGCAGGAGACGTAGAGCTACTTTGTGGCGCATTTTGTAGTGCCATCTCCGTGGGGCATGCCGCGGAAAGGCTTTTGAAACGAAAAGGCGACTAAGTTCGTTTCTTTATTATGCCAGCCTTCATAGTATTTAACATATAGACATAGAATTTCTTACTTCATACAGGCTGATGATCTAGACATCCAAACGATGATTAACCTTATATACACCACTCTGGCGGACTTTCCATGCTTAGCAATTGTTTCTTTTTTTAGCTATGCAAAGACTTCGTTCATACCTGCAGTGGTAGGTCTTTCGTTTACTTTGACCTAAACAAGCGAACACACCTTTTCGTAACCCTCAAGTAGACTCAAGACATCCGTCACTCGAGTTTCAGTAGAAATATTCCATCATATTTTCTAAAGTTTCCGCTGACTAACATCTCCGGTTGTGTAGTGTAATGGTTCATCACTCCAGATTCTGATTCTGGCAATCCCGGTTCGATCCCGGGCACGACCTTCTTTTTGCTTGGGTTTTGATTAATATCTTGGAGTGTAGGTATGGTTTTGTAGGCTCTTCCTATAGTGCCAGAATTTTTTTCATTCCTTTTTTCGCGTTGCGCAAATTCGCTGATAGATCTGGTGCATCGGACTAGCCAAACACAGGTACCGATGGTGAGGTACATATCTTGCCGGTCTACTTATTTTAGGATGTAGCAATGAGCACTCAATACGGGCCAGTATGATAGTATGCAAAATAGTATGCCAGTGATGGGAGAGTTTTTGATTTATTCTTACAGTGTGCAGAATTGAAGCAATTTTTCTGCAGCAGAAAAGTCGGAAGTCAAGAAAAAGAAAGCGATGAGAGGCAAGACTGCATCCAATAAACGCACGACCGAGGTAGCAGGAATTCGAACTCATTATTAATTTCTGATAGGCGAGGATAACGCTCGGCCGGTGTAGTTGAACCCATAAGTATTCCAAGTAGAAATCTCGGAAGTTTTCTCTTAGTTCCTAAGTGAGGCACACATTGCAAAGTACACGAGTCCAGTGCCTTGGTCGAACTTATCCAACTCGCAAACCGCTTTTGCGCTCAGGCAGAGCACGTTGTTGAGATTGTTATGAGACCAGGGTGATGGCCGTTCCTGCACATTTTACGGGGCTGCCAGAGCAACAGGCTGATAATCTGCTAGAAGCGTTCATATCGAAACCAAATTTCGAGCTTATGTTGACTGGGTTTGTCGGGACTACGTTAGTGCCGCAAGATCCACTAACATTACTGAGAGTCTCGAGATTAATATATGGTCACTGGGTACACCAGGTGCGGGATTTAATTTTTATTACCGAGGAAGTAGGTTGAGTTAGCCTGTTCATTGCTTGTCTATGGCCTTGCCTGTGGAATCCAGCATTTAAAAATTGACAGCCTTAGCCATCTGGAATTGCTCCCAATGGATCAGCAGATGATTTTGTGATATGTTGATCAGCTAGCCTTTTAATCTCCTTGAGCTGCGCAATTCGGATAGTAATGTGGCTGTTCGAAAAGTACACATCTGCCCGTCGTGGATATTGTGTTAGATCGCATCCTTTCTTCTTGAAACGGCTCCACGTGCGACTGAGGCTTTCGCTCGTGATGTATTCAACTGAGCCATCCGTAGGTTTGAAGTTGCTTTTACGCCGACAATCCGGACACTTAAATTGACGGACTACAACCGTCGGTGCTGGATGAATGGTCCATCTTGGAGCGTCATCCGTTAGGGTACCTTTGCATCCTTCACTCGGGCATCTAACCTCAACAGTTAAAGGGAGCTCTCCCATCTCATCTTTACCATGGCGAAGAAAGTAGTTTTCCCATGGAGCGCCACCGCGGACGCGAGGGTTCGGGATTTTTTCCAGTGTTTCAGTCAGGGCACGCACGTAGTGTTGACCTTTGTCCAAAGGGTGGAGGAGAATATGACCGCCTTTGCAGTCAATGAGCCCGCAGCCAGTCCGAGAATTTCTCACAACGTAAAAATCCAGGTTATTTTTAGCATAGTACGCAAATGTGTCGTCCAAGACTCTTCCTCCACAAGCGGAACACACTCGGGAAACAATATCTTTGGAGGGTCCCCCGAGAATCATTAAATCCCCCACGGTTCCCCTTGGTGTCCGACGGATAGTCCAACCGTATGCAATCAAGATAGAGAACGCAAGCCCAATGATACTCAGGCATTCTGGACTGCCCTTACAGTGGAGAAGACGATAGGCGGTCTCAACTTCTTTGCGTGAATCTATCGGGCGCTGGTCGATCCGAAGGCCTTCTTGAGCTTGCATAAACTCAAGTAAGCTTTTTGGAAGCTCATCCCATGAATAAAGCCCTTCCTCACATAATTCAATTGTTGTGATCAGCTGCTGACATTGATGCTTATCTGAAAGATTAAAGGATGCCACGGGCGTAAGCATAACGGCTAGGTCTTGTAAATCTCGCCAAAACAGGGCAACCTTTTGGAGGCGAACTTCTTGCTACATGGTGTTAGAACCAGAAAGATCAGTCGACGGGACTTTCAAAGGGGCAATCTTACAAGATCCTTGTCGTTCGCAAGATCGAAACCGGCTACGGCATCGGTCGTCTTCGGCGTATGTTCAACCATTGGCAGCTGTATGTCCCATACTTCAGTGCCGTCCTCTTGAGAGTGACCAATCGGTCTCGCCACCGAAGAAAAAACCGTCGCTTCTGGGAAGGCAGATTTCAGCTCGATGAAGGCCTTGCCTTTCAGGGTCTCTATCTGTTCTCTTATTGCTTTTGCTGGGCGGAATGGTTGAAGCAGTACGGGACTTAGCTTGTAGAATCCTGAATTGACCACAATACCCCCAAGTAGAGAAGCTATCTCCAACAGTTGATCCTGCCTGCCCCCTTGTTCCGCTCGAAATGCTTGCGCCCGAACGTTGGTTCCTTTCAAGAACATGAAAAATTGTGGGTGGTTGGCGAAAACGATGAACCGCTTGACGGATGTTTTATCCTCTGCAAGCTCTAAGTAAAGATTCACACCTTTGTAACGGCCCCAGAGTGGTATGACTCGGAGGTTTTCCCCTAGATGCTTGAGCATTCGTTCGCGCACATTCGCCCCCCCGCAAATTTCCACAACAGCTGTCATATGGGACCGCAGGGCGAACACAAATTTCTCATGAATATCCCAGAGATCCGGCGGATAAAGAACTTTGCAATGTCTGCTGTCTTCTCTCCGGGCTGAATGGTCGAACATTAGACAGTTATCCGAGGTAAAGCCGGCGTGATGAAGTTGCGCAATGCATGGATTCGACGGGTCATCCGTTTCACCGTGACAAGCGTCGTCCACTACAAACGTGGGGTTGTACAAATGACATGCGACTGGGGCGTCAAGACGGCCCGATGGGCGGACAAGGTACTGGCGAGGTCGCCGAATATTATGTGACCTCCACCAAGCGTCTTCTTCTCGTCGATAGGCCTCGAACGCCGCATCCATATCCCAAGTAGAGGGCCCACGTACCTCTATTTTATGTAAGTCAAACCATGTTGGACTATGTTCCACTAGTGTATCCTGAAGTGCTGACCTAAGGTACTGACCTTTAGCGAGATTGCGTTCGAGATTTTGGATCAGCGGTAATACATTGTTGAGAGACTTTGATACGCTCGCTGGTGGGTCATCTAGCCACAAGTTCGCGAAGAATCGAAGCATTATGAAGCTTTCAGGTTTTCTATTGTGTTTGAAGATGCTGAATTCACAGTAATAGCATCAAACGAAGCAACAAAGCATCCATGGATCAACAGGGAAGAAGAAGTAGAAGAAGAAGAAGAAGCTAGGGGCGTGGTATGTAGATCCTTGAGGCATAAGATATAGCTATCAAACAATAGAAACAAACAATAGGTGTTTGATCGGTAGCAGTGAGGGAGAGGACGCTTGGAATAGAAGTGGCTAGGTCAGTAGTGCTTCCAATTTCCCAACTCTTACCATATTTGGTGACAAATTCCAAACTGTAGATGATGTTGCTATAAGGCAATGAAACAGACTAATTGCGCTACAGAGCCTCTTTGCAAAAAAAAAAGATGAACACGAGAGGCCTAGCAATGATCGCGTTTGTAGACTGTATCGTAATAGAGTAAAGAAAATTGACATTTCATCATAAAGTTTGAGCCATTGCTATTTCCAGTTATGGGATACCACAAACTTTGAGATATCACATTTTGAATGTGCACGAAAGACCTCCGTCTATTTTCCAGCAATATCCTTCACAGCCTTGACAATATCATCGGGACCAAGCCCCTGGCCATTAACCTGTTCAAAGAGTCCACCACAGCCTTCCTTGACGGCACCCATGGTCTTGTACTTGGGCGTGAGCTTGCGCTCCAGAAGCTGAGAACCAAGCCGAGAGCCGAGACCAGTCTTCTGAGCAATGGACTCAACAACAAGGACGAAGGGGCTGGAGCCATAATCACGGATAGCGTCCTCGTCGACGACGTTCAGGGTCGGTTTATTGATCAAACCAACGTCGAGACCATCCCGGCGCAGACGCTCAACGGCGTCGAGCGATCGGTAGACCATGTCACCATAGGAGACGATGTAGCCGGCAGTACCCTTCCGGATAACCTCCTCCTTTCCTGGCACGAACTCGTAGCCCTCGCCATAGAGCTTCTGGTCGGTACCCTCCTTCAGGATGTACGGGACCTTGGAGCGAGTGGAGAAGATGAAGCGCATGCCCTGGTCCCAGAAGACCTTCTTCACGACGGCCTTCATCTGCTCGCCATCGGCGGGGAAGTACAGCGACGTGGTCTCGGCATCCATGAGGCCGTTGTCGGCGAAGAAGTGATTCAAGCCAAAGTGGCAGGTGTTGTCGGCCATTTCGTCAACACCGCTGTGTGAGAAGTGAGAAAGAACGGTGCAGTTGTTCAGGCGGGCCATCGTAATCTCGGAGATACACATCTCCAAGAAGGCGGAGAAAGTAGAGAAGACACCTTGACGCTTGCCGTCGCTGCCAAACCCGAAACCGGGGGCTGCCGAGAAGTTACCACGCTCCATGACACCAGAAGGAACGAAGACCTCGGGGTGATTAGCGCCGATAGCCTTCAGGCCGGTAGAACCAGCAAGATCAGAGTCAATTACCATGACACGGCGGGCCGCTTCTTCCTTACTGAGACCATCAAGAATAGAGTTGACGGCTTCACCAAAAATGACACGGTTCGCACCCTTCTCCTTGGTGCAGCCTTCATACTGGTGGGGGTTTGACCGGCTCTTGATGTCATCATAGAAAGCAAGCTTCTCCTTGCTGTACCCCCGCTTGGTGAGATACTTGCGGGCGATATCAACCGTAACAACGTCATGAGCTTTAGTTTCACCTTCAATGCCCTCGATACCAGCAGCCATTTTTCGGTTGACGACGACCGCAGCAGGGCCCTTGTGGTTAATAACCTCAGCGATCGCTGGGTACAGGGAGTCCAGGTTCTCGCCCTCTGCACGAACAACATGCAAGCCGTGGCCCTCAAGAGTCTTGGCAACATCGTAACCCTTCAGGTATTCAGACGGATGGCCGGCAATTGTAACGTCGTTGTTGTCAATAAACAGCTTCACGTTGAGGTTACGGGCAACCGCAATGCGCGCGGCCTCGGCGTCATTTCCTTCCTGCTGGGAGCCGTCGGAACCAAGCATTAACACATTTTTATTGTTGTTGGCCATTGCAATGCCATTGACCATTCCCCACATGTGGCCCAGGCGACCCGAACTGAACTTGATGCCGGGGGTGAGGCCCAGCTCGGGGTGACCGGGAAGCTTCGAGTCGGCATCACGGTAGTTGAGAAGGTGCTCGGGGTCAATCTTGCCGTCCAGGGCAGCGAGGAGATACTGTGTAGCAACGCGGTGGCCGGCCTCGTCGAAAAGCGCGTCCACGAAGCCATTGGGGTTCGCATTGATCATAGCAAGCAGGACGCAGACTTCGGGGGCAGTGTCGAAGGGGCCGCCGGTGTGACCGGACACGCCGCGAGCTGCACCGGTCGCTGTAAAGGCAATGATGGCATCGCGGAAGATGTTGATGTTGTGCAGGAGATCGTTCTTTTGGTCGGCAGTGAGGGTGGTGTTCTTGGGATCAAGCTTCAGCTGCTTGAACTGCTTGAGGTCGACAGGGAATTTGTTGCCGCTCATGATGGCGAGTAGTAGTTGAAATAGTCGGAAGGACAGAAACTCAATGCGAGAAAGGGAGCCTTCCAAAGAAAGAGTTAAGGGTTTCAGGGGGAAAAGAGGTTGATTGCAGCAAAACTGAAAACCGGATGACTGAGGAGGGGTGTTGACGTCATGGGCAGCTTTCCCGTTTGAGCGAAGGAACCTGCAAAGTACGGGACATTATCCATTCTATTGTTCTTATAATTTTTTAGCAATGACTAAATAACTAGAGAAAGAACCAACTCGGAAAAAGGTCTATCATAAACACTCTTGTTCAATTAAAGCTTGGAATGCTTGCAGTAGAGCTGTCACTCGTGTTCGCCGTGCTAATCTCATCTACAGATCGAAGCTCTTCTAAGACAGTCACTTGCATTTCCTGACCTTATGGCTTAATTTCTCCCAATAATCACGCAACGAGAGGTCACTATTCAGACTATGGTTTCTGGAGAGGAAGTTCCTCGACCTTTCATGGCTGACGCCTCATCCGTTTAGTGCTGTAAAGTGGGGCATTGATGCTCTGTGGTGGCACACAATCGTCTCAATAGAATCAGATTCAATCAATTTGCTTGATGGGTGTTAAAATACACACGAAATCAACTTTAAGATAACTAAGATAATGTTTCACCCTTTCCATAAAGAATGCTATTCTTCAAACAAACAATCGGAAGCACCAAAAGATTAGCATACTTACCACCCGTATAGGTCGTGTGCTTTCCATGATTCTCATCCTCGGTTTCCTTCAACCTCAACATCTCCACCTCCGGTAGCGACATATAATGGCCAGAGACGTGAGCATCAATCCCTCACCAGCCTCAAAAACTACCCCGACCGCCATATCGGAATGTACAGTGGAACGACGCTCGCGTCGATCATGGTCATACACCGGGAACTCATCGTCGGCTTTTTGAGGACATAGACTGACATTGTGAGAGGACCGGAGCATCCTTTGCTGGCCAAGATGTTTGGTGACGTTGACATCGGGGACTTCTGGCCGAGGTTTTGGCATCGGTGACCAGTTCAAGCACTCTAGGAGCTTGCCCGATGTATTGACCTTGCAGATTTGCACCATGTCGTCGGGCAAGTCGCATGACATATAGCTTTACAAAGGGAGGGCCACAGAGCTCCGTATATTTGTTAAAATGTAAGACAAAATCCCGACGTCTCCGTTGGTGAGGCCCAGCTAAGCTGCTAATTTGGAGAAAGCTCACCGGGCAATTTGTGAGTGAGTGAGTGAGCCTCAAGGGCAATGAAACCTGACACTGTAGGTTGTGTAGAGAGCAGGAATTTGCTGCTTGCATCCAAATAGTACCGAATTTTGTGCTGAGATGCAGGCGGCCACTGCTCCTGGGGACGCTCCTCGGCAGTCTTAGCGAAGCTATCATCGTATCCAAGTAAGGTCGGCCTGACTTTCGGCGTATCAGTCTCCCACCCATTCACAATTATTTTGGCGTAGTAATTATAGAAGCGTTGCAAATCATCCATGGCTTCTGGTAGATATTAATCGTGTCCTTCTGAGCGCACAGCAGCAAGCAGCTGTTAAACCCACCTGTTCGCCCGAGGAAGCAGTATTACCCTCCGAGTGACCACAGCCTCGAGCATCAATGTCAACAATAGCACAACCTCTGGCACACCAGTCTGCGGGGATGGGTACCTGACATCTTCAACATAGCTCAATCAGCAACAAGTCAACAACACAGAAATCAAATCTGCGTATGGGAAATACCTCGAAAGTTTTATATCCACTCAACCGCTGAAACGGAATTGCAATCCGCCAAGGACCCATACGATCATAGTTCTGAGAACCAGATCCAACCTTTCCATGTGGGTTCTATGGGATAATGGCGGGGGGACTTTCCTTCCACTCGATGGTCGGGAAACGTCACCTTAGAGCGTTACTCCATCCCTCATGGGAATTGCTTGGTCTTGTTCCCATGTCACATCAACCGGGAAAGCTTGAAAGCCGGGTTCTTTGACATAACCTCGAGGCAGTTTGTCAACTTTCCCAGGGTGGAAACCGCTGTAGACGAATCCTGGCCTGGACGAAGGAGAGGTGTATACACCGTATCCGGGAATTGTTGATGGGCCGCCTTTCAATGGGCAGTCAACAATTACGGATCCCGGTTTCGACTCGCATCTGTCGACGTATTCCAAGGGCGGGCAGAAGATGCTCTTGAGGAGCTGAAACCGCTTGCTTTGAAGCATCCCCTTGAGTGATTATCATCAAATTTGCATCGAAATGATCTCATGCGTTCCTCCTCTCGGCTGTACTTCTCTTCGTTCTGGTAAAAATGTCAATCTGTCAATGATGCATGTTGAGTTGAGTTGAGTAATAAAGGAGATTTGAATACACAAGTCCGTCTGAATAACCAAAGTGAATTCCCCCAAAGCTATAGCCCGATAGCCATAACAGATCATAGATGATGGATCAAAGTTCACATTCCGATGTGATCAGTGGGGAAGCAAGTGGGTCGGGAAAGGTACGCTAAACCCAAAAAGGTACCACTTCCGCCTACTAATTGCAGAATCCCCCCCCCACCCCGTTTTCACTAGCGGAGACTCAACAAAGCCGAGAAACCATCGGTGAGAGTGCCTTGAGATGGTACCGCTGGAGACACTTACAGCCAAAAGAGGCACAGATTTAGTCAGGTAGGCGAAAGTAAGAATTGATCCTTCATGTTTGTATAAAAAAAAGATATATCCCATGTTCCACGCCGCAAGCAGTGGACCCCTATCAAGCTCACTTCATCGGCGATGCCCGACGCCGTATATCACAAATCCATATGCCATAAATCATTAAACCTGATCACCTTCTTCCCCTTTCCACCATTCCCAGATGTATTCACACCAAATGAATAGCTCAAGTGAAGCGGTAACGGACGCAATAAGAATGACCAGCATCTTCATATTCTTGCCGATACCCAGCGACTCGAAGCTCATCGCTAACGGCGTCCACGCAGGTTTAGATCCGAGCCCGGCGTCTTGTTCAGGATGAGCCTTTGCTGATATTCTCTCCATGCGGATGGCTCGTGTTGAGAACGCCGTGGAGAGTGGATGTGGCAGCTGGCATTGCCGGGATCGAGTGAGGAAAGTCGCCGTGCTGGCGCATAGTGTGGGCTGATTTCGTGTCCATAGTTGCTGTCTTGACGCTCGGAGGGGTAGGCACAGGGCCTTGCTTGCTGGATTCATCTTGTGCAAGCCTTTATCAGGAGGGAGATAGGTGTTGGTGACGTTTGGACGAGGTGGAGCCTGGAGGTCGTGTGGGGGGGCTGACCCCAGCTCGTGAGGAGTCGCACGCTAGTCTGGAAGAAGCAAGCGCGGCCCAGTTGATTACTTTGCTGCAATAACCCAGAGGTTTTTTGATGATCGATTTCTGGAATGACGTTAATTAAATCTGGATCCAAGTTGAAGTCAGTCAAGGCACAAAATCAAGTCGCAGCATAGCTATACAACAAGCTGCGACTACTGCTCGCTGGCGGACGGGTCATCATATTGCCTATTATTGGAAGCGGAAGTAGGGCACGAGGTAATAATTCTTCGCACGTAATACCGAGAGGGGTTGAGAATGGAGAGTCGAACACATCCCCTTTTATCTTATTGAGACTTAACAAGTATTTTCTGGCCACCATGCAGCCATAAGCAAGGTCCGTTCGAGATGATTGACAAACGAACGAGCAGCGCTTAATTCTCCCCTACGGCATCATGCCTGACTGAGGACTTTGTGTTCATACCTTGCTGCTTCATCGGTTCATAAAGGTGATTGCTGCTTTAAAGACAACCATCGACCTCATAAACTCTATCTTGTAGCAATACCGCAATAACTTTTTTAATATCTTGTTGGAATAATCCTATTAAAGAACTAAATAAACTTCAGGGTGAACCCATCTACGCTTAACGTGATCATAGTAACGATAAGCTGGAGTATGCTCATCAGGTTTAC
>JAXQJV010000898.1:0-12444 GCA_037042255.1 Penicillium sp. PG106-07D
GCCGGAAGCACTCATTTCTAAAAGATTGCCTACTTTGGCTTGTTCAAGTTCATCTTTCACATGCTTGATAGTATATCCGCATCCCCAACTTGTTCGTATCCCCGCTTCTCATGCCATGATTGCCACTACTGACGCGATCGATCGATCGATAGCCACACACAGCTGCGCCACTACATCAGCACCGCCGATCCTGATCGTATCTATGTCGTGGTAGAAAGAGTCGTCTATGCGATCCATATCGCAGCGCAAAAGAGGGAGAGCATAGCTGTCATTCCGTTCGAGCCGCGATGCTTGGCGGCTGGCTACGGGTGGATCGCTGTGGGGGGCCCGGAGAATGGTGAATGCGCCTTTATCAGGACGGATGAGCGAGGCCTACAATTGCACGGAGAACCATCCACCCACCTGCCTTCAGATGTGGACAGTCCGCTTCCACTCGACCTCGAGCCACCATCTGGACTACCGTCTCCAGACACCCGGAGTGGCGGGACGACGTCTACTCGCCGGGCATCTCGGAGGATGATGCCGGAGTTTGAGCTGCACAAGTTTGGAGGCAGTATTGTCAATTCGGTGACAATTCATCACTTTCCGGGAGGACGCGAGGGAATCTCAGATGAAGATGTCATGGTCCTCAGGTAGGCTCCGCCTTGGTAGCTCGATTTTTGATTTAACCTGACCTCACCTTTGTGATAGCAACAACGACCGAACCGTTACCCTCTACTCGTTGACACGTTCGAAAGTGTTGAAGGTCCTCCACCATCCGACATGTATGAACTATGCGATCATATCCCCCGACCATACAATCCTAGCAGCTGTAGGGGACGAGAACCGAGCTTACTTCTACGATGTGACTCGCGACTGGGAATCACTGGTGACCGTTGAGTCTGGCGGAAAGGTCGGAGGATGGGAATGGGAGCTGTTGCGATGCCTTGAGATGGATATCGGGGCGCGTTCCGACGATGCATGCTGCTTCACCATTGCGTTCTCTCCATCCAGCCACCTGTGTGCGATTGGCTCTCAGTCCGGGATCATTACTGTGCTAGACATGGACCGCATTCGTGAGGTAGACAACGAGGAGCCCGTGATCTGCCAATTTAAAGCTTCCAGATCCTGCACCGAGGGCGGGGCAGTTCGATGCATGACCTTTTCTCCCGAGCCCTGGGACCTTCTGGTCTGGCTGGAGGGCCATGGCAGAGCTGGGGTTGCTGATGTTCGCCAATCGTTCTTGCGGCAGCAAATCCTTTACTTGAACACCGACGACCCACTGCTGCAAGAGGTCCGTACCGTACCCCTGGCTACCAGCTTTGATGATGGCCTTTCAGACGACGATTTGGAAATTACTTCGCGGCTCGGACTTGACTCCGAGGGTATGGCACACAATCGAGATGCAGAAGGCACCGGGCGTCGTCTGTCACGTGGGAGCCTGCTTCATGACCTGACAGCACGAGAGCGATTGATAATGCAATTCCTCAACACAGCTCGTTGGAACGCACGAGAGGAGATGGGCCTGCCTGAGCGACTAGAGCCGCCCTCGCGCGCAAACCTCCATCCAAATCATGCTGCTCATGGCCGCCGTCATGGCGCCTCGGAAGAGCTGGATAACTACCGTATTATGTACTCACCAGACCCATCAGACTCCCCTAGCATCACTCCAGATAGACATCTGAGCCGACCCAGTGCTACATACCTCTCACCCCGCATCGGGCGCCGGAGTGTGGTGCTCTCACAGAGCGGTCAGCCTCCTGAATCAGATTCATCGAATCATGATCGCCAGTCTAGCGTCTCTCTCAACTGGGACACACTGTCGGACCTGTCTCCGGAGGAGATCAGTCGGCTCAGTAGTGATTTCGAGTCCGTCATACAAGAGTTTGAGGCCGAAGGCATGGGGAGTTCAATTGCCGGACTCTCACAAGAACCGACCACTGCTTCCAGCATTGAGCCTCGACGATCACGACCCCCGCGATCGAGCTCCATTCCCCGCCGCGTGGACCGGCCACAATCCGGACAGGCTAGCGCAGAACGACGATATGACACTTCCCGGCTTTCCGTCTATGAAATGAGGGCCAATGTCGCCGCAGAGCGTTTGCGCCGCCAGCGTCAGATTGCCAACGAGGTGCACAATCGCTCGCTCGCCGAACGCGGGCAACAAGAGCAGCGGGCTCGGCAGCAAATGCTTAGCTTCGAGCAAACCCACTCCCCTCGGTGGATTCGTAATATCATCAATGACCTTCCTGATCGAAGTTTCGTTCACGGCCCTGGAGCTGAAGAACCTGATGCCACGGCCGGAGTTGGCTGGGGCGCTGATGGAAGAACATTGTGAGTGTTAGACTTGCTAGCTTTGTTGACTATACTCATTCATCGTTCAGGTACATTGCAACTCTGGAGGGGATCTTTGAGTTCCAGTTGAACGTCCACGACCGCAAAACCTTCCCCATCTTCTCATACCGCTGAGCACAGCCCTTGCTCGACCAAACATTTGTTGGAAATAATTGGAAGAAATTACCAGAACTACCTCCAACAGGAGATTCTGAAGTAAGTTCATCGACTTTCCGTGGGCCTTCTCGATTTTCTTTTCTCTTCGAGTCTATATCTCTCCCAGGCGTTACCTTCTTGTTACATATCCCTTTGGCGGCGCTCGGGGGGCGTACATTGGTACATTGATCGGCCGATATGTTTCATACTTCCTGAACAGTTTCTTTTTCAAGGCTGATCTATTCCGGTACAAAAGTTCCGCTTAGTATGATACTTATAATGCAATAACCATGAAGCCTGAATCCTCATGCTCTAGATAGAATTTGGGTATGCGCAGGATCAACAGTACAATTATCCATGTGGTGGGCATAGATATAGAAGATATTCAATCTAGCTAAAAGTGATTTCTCACGATCAAAGTCCATCAGTCGCCCATGGTTGCTCGCTTCGTGGTTTCCCGAACATACTCGAAAACCCCCCTAGATGGCTTACGCGGCATCTCAACGCAACATTGCGGTGTCCACTCCGCAGAATTCTCCTCCAGGTCCAGCCGGGTGTTCATTTTATCAGCATCGGCTGCGAGGGCTTGCTTTTCGCGAGCCGCTTCCCAATCTTGGATATGTTTGACGATGAACCTAGCAAGAAGTCGAATCTCTTTTGAGACACCGTGGTCGAAGATTGCTTTCATGAATTTGAATCTCAGTAGCGCCACGGAAGCAATGACGTAGAGATCCCTTTTTAGCACGAGTCACGGCTGTTTTCATACGCCCCCCCGATAGCGGTGAATTTTGAATTGTCAATAATCACGAGATCCAGAATAAAATCAGTACATATATGTCCGCTTCATGGCCTTTATAACGATCGACAGTAGCGATTTTCACCTTGTCAGACCCTAAGCCTGGCTTGTCCGCATGGAGCTTCATTATTGCCTGAGGGTTATGCTATTTTTGAGCTGAGTAGAAGGTTAAGATGGATGTAAATGTCACCGACCTGAGAGAGCAGGACCGTGCGGCAAGGATGCTGAAGAGCCGCAGCTGGAAACGCGGCTTAGGAGAAAGAATCTTCACTCGAACCTTTGCCGTCGATATCGGCGGTTCCTGGGGTCAGGAGGGAAGACACTACCTCTCCATTGTGGAATCGGCTTTTCTTTTGCCTTCCGTCGCGATAACATCGCGTTCCCGGTGTCCATGGCAAGTTCTGCCACTGGGTAGAGCCCAGCTCCAGAAGTTGCATCTCACTAGCTTTTACACGAACCAGTGTTCAAGTCCAGAGTTCTCGAGTTCATGCGTCGAACACGAAATTCCGGCATATCCTGTCGGCGCATGATCGTGTTCCGCGCTGTTAAGCAGGAAATGATGATGACGTGTATGTGCCGGTATCCACGAGGCTGTACGTCCCCGACATAAGTTGACAAGATCTCCGGTCAAGCTGGATTCATTCGTTGTCTCAAGAGACAGACTGGTAGGAGACTCGTCCGAAAAATCGACTAGAACGGCGATGTTGTAGGTCTCGATCCCGAAATCGCGATGGACCGGGTTGCACGCGAATATGAGCATGGTAGCGGGTTGACAGCCCGCCGAATCCCTTGAATCAATCAGGCTCTCCTTGCGTTAGACCGCTACATTTAGTTCTTTCAAGGAAAAATAATCACGAGAGTGGATTCGGGGAACGCCAGCAAGCTTGCTTCTCACTGCATTGTTCTACGTGTGCAAGTCCTCAGCCATAGGAACTGGCAGGACATATGGAAAATCCCAGCACCGCGTCGTGGGTCTCCATCATCAGGCGACGATACGATGCGCCAGAAGTAGCATCATGCTTTCGAATCGTGGCACATAGTCGCCTTACACCAGGCTTGAGGTGGTTGTCATTCGTGAACCAAGTTTGAGGCCGCAGTCTGCGGCAGCCTTTAGCTCGACAGATGTATAGTAGCGTTTCCACACAGTTGTGCAGGGCACCTCGTGGGGGTCGGGCCTGGGTGCTGACTCCTGGGGTATGAGAGGCGCTTTGGGTTCTCCATTACCACCCCCGATTACCTAGAAGTCTGCCCGTTGTTCCGGGGTCATGTGGCTCAGTCGGAACCCCGAGTGGCTGCTTGATCACGAGAGAATACGTGCAAGAACGACGCAACGTGTCCTTGAGACCGCGTCCATATTCAAAATTGATGACACGTTCTGGACAATCCCTCACTCTCATGCATGGTCGTTGCATACGCTCGATAAATTTTCGACTCCGCGAACCGGTTTGACCTGCACCAGCCCAGTCCAGCATCGTAGGATTCATAACAACAAACATAGAAATTTGCAATACCAAATATGCAATCGAAGGGCAAGTTGAGAAGCGTACACAAGAACCCCGGTACCCTTGGACTCGACATCACGAGAGGAATTGAGGGTCGATGGAACGTCTTGATTTCTGGAAGTTGCGAGGGGATATATTGTCTTTGGGACTTGGTCCACGTGCTTTTCCGCAGGCGGGATCGAGAATAGTGGCGAGGAAGAATCTACGCACAGGAAGAAGAAGGGGAGAATCTCTGAGACATCGAGCAAAGCGATGTGGAGGAGAGAAGAAGAGAGAGAGGGAAACAACAAAACATGAAGCCTATAAAAGCCTAAACAGGAACATCCCGCTGGTCCAGGCAAACACGGCAACATCCGAGGGAGGGAATCTCCATCAGCTGTATTAGTGACGCATATATTTTGCTTCTGGTCCGAGCCGCTGTTAAGGCCTTTTCGACTTGTACCACGCATTTGTGAGCTCTCGCAAGCCAAAAGTTGATCGACCTTTGAAGGACCTTTGAAGGACCATGACAATCTAGCAAGAGATTCTCCGGATTTGGGCGCACGATAGACCCAGCGCCAGAAAGTGAAGTGACAGCAACTGCCTTATAATTCCGTGTCTGGTGTTGCCGGAGGCATTCCTCCAGGGCAGCGCTCTCCTCCTTGAGGTCTTCCCGTTCCTCACAAGCATCTGTAAGCTTCTCAGCGTGAGTAGTCGTTGCGACTACGGGCCGTTCGTTCCTCAGGCGCATCTGAGCTCAGGGAGCACGCTTTGCCGAGCCATTGGCAGATGCCACACCGTGGTATAGCAATATCCTGAATGCAATGTACGAATGGCCCTCTCTGAGCCTTGCAGCGTCGGCAAGCGGTTCTCTCTGGCTCGTCCACAATCTGAGTTGTAGCAGCCTCAACTCGCACTCGGCTTGCGCCAATCTCGCCAACTAGTCTGACTGGCTTCTAGACTCTGACAAATCTAGCGCGAATGCTAGGTTCCCGTCGAGATGGATTTTGGGCCAGTTCTTCGAGTAGGGGTGACTTGAACAGGCCTCCCTGTGCCTCAACCTTGAACTGGTATTTCTTGATGAGCCTGGCCGGGCCACCGGCCAGAGGAAGAGTTGAGTCAACAGCGATAGCAGGGAGTCTGCTCCTCCTGATTCATGCAGTGAGGACCATTCAATGATAGTCTTTGTACTCAATGTGAGAACGGCGTCACCAGGCAGCATGGTACGGCCAAGTTTATCGTCTTTGACGTTTGTGATCCCGCTGACCCTGTAGCTGAGGTTCACTAGACTTTTGTTAAGATTGGGGAGAGGCCTGGCGGGCATTGAACATGTGAGCGAAATCGAGATGTTCGGCGACGCTGTTGTTCTTGAGATACTGGTCGTCACGGAGCATTGTGCGCTGGGCTGCGAGATCCTCTGATAGAGCTACACGGGAACTGTTGGCTGCCAGCATCCCTCAACCGCCAAATGCTGTCACGTAGGTATTCTGGTCCTCAGGGACCTCGCCCATTGTAATGACATCCACAGCAACGATAAAACCCGTCGAAAAGCATCCGCGTATATCCGCTTTCGCTTAAGACCTTCCTGTCGACCTCATCAATAAGGTCTCGGGGAAAACATGGAGTGACAATCTAGGTCTATCGTCAATTTCTCCTCTCGTCACCACTGGCTATTCGACATGCCATATGAAGTCACACTTATCCTTCGAGAGGTCCATCTCATATATATGCTGAGAGTGCGCTGGCTTGGAAGGATGACTCTTGCCAACAGTTCAAGAGAGTGGCGGGTCGGTACCAGCTTTACGTGACCTTGCGGCGTTCCGGGTACCCGTGTTGATAGGACCATGCGAGGTGGGAAGAAGGAATGGACAAGCGAAGCGATCATCACATCTCATTGTCTGTAGAACACTTACTAAGCAGTGTATACACGGAACGATGACAACAAGTGTCAGCGTTGCGTTAGACACCTGTCGTCACGGGCAACGATTATATAGAGATTGCAAAGTCAAGGATGCTGAGAGGGGTGAAGCGAAAAAGATCTCATAAGAACTCAGGGCCAGGAGTTGATAAAGTAGCGGAGGGAATCACGGAAGAAACTTGCGGAAGAAAGGTACAGTGCCGCTCGTTATTGCCTTCCATATCTAGAGACAGAGAGATGCTCTTTCAAACCCTAATCACGTGATGGGATAAACCCAATATGGAATCGCGTAAATTACGCGTCATGGATATACGTAGTACTGGTACCTGATTGTGTACCCCTAGTTGTACCGATACAAGTCTCTGTAGGCAGGGACGACTAGAAGGCTTCATGCAAACTAAGCAAACCAGCGACCGTTAGCAATCTGGCAACTTCCCTCCTCCATCCCTCAGCTGCCTCACTGTAGAGGTTTTGACACTGCGTTTAGTGTCCATCTCTGGGTCAAGTTGGAAGGCAAGGCTTGACAGCAAGATGTTTTTTCGTGATTATCATTGCTTATCGCCATGTGACGGACTCTGATGTTCATTGGGCATCAGGCATACGTGGCTAACCCCTTACGGAGTACAGCTCTGGGCTACCCCTTCTTTGGACATTTTCGCCATGACCTGTAGCTCCTCTGATGACGATGCAAATCAACCACGGATAATCGACCCATTGGAAACAACTTGGCACGACGCCCCCACTCCTGGATACTTGGGTAGATCATCCGAGAACTCGTATTCCCCCAGCCCTTGGCTTTGGGGTTCGACGCATCGTTCTGCACCCTCATGCAAGTCCCATGTGCGTGATTGCTACGCTTTCGCCTCCTGAACTCTCTTTGTAATGTGACGCTCTACTTCTTTTTGCCACGCCCGTGTTTGTGGGCTTGGCCATTGTCAGGCTTATCTTGCCCACGTTCTTGTATGATATATTTGAATAGTTTCGGCGGCCTTGTTCCTGTTTAATTCTGGTCACTAGGTAAGAGTATCTACTACCATATTGTGTTAACAATTTTCCGCTGAAGACTCTGTTTCAAGCAGCTTCTCTCGCAAGAGTAGAATATAATACGAAACACTACAAACCCCGATAAACCATTTTCCTTCTCTCGCCTCCGTTTTTGCCATGTCAAGGATTGTCTTCAGCTGTTCACTACAGGAATATTGAACATTATTCCTATCAGCCTGCTGGCTTGTCTTTTTTTCATTCTACTACGGTTCTCAAAAATGCATTCGGCGAAAGTTTTCCTCTACGGTATTGTTTTTCGGGCCGCAAGACTCCATTATCGATGACCTGGCGTTCCATCTTCGGCACCGGTCTCATACTCATCATTTCGCCGACTACTTTATAAATCACATTTCCTCATTTCTAATTGGCCTAGAATAATCATTTATTCTCGTATATCTTAGGCCGTATTTCAGCTATTTGGCTGTGTTCTGCACCTTGGTGGACAAGACTTTACATGAGGATCAAACAACAAATGCTAAACATGAACCCCCTTGTAAAACTAAAACCTCTCCAGTATGTACAAGATAAAAGATATCCAGATGGATTCTGAAGTTCTTGAATCCGCTGCCTGTTTGCTTCTTGGCTGGTACACCGTATTAACACTATCCCGAAAAGGGCGAGCTGCCTGTAAAGACCTCTTGGGCAAGGGAATGAACTGCAAACTCTCAGCCCCAATAATACAATAGCTTGCCAAATCCCCGACTATGTCCCCTAACAGTGGAAAAGCGTACAAGGCGAGCATTCTGAGTCTCCAGGTTGCAAAAGCCTCGACGCGAGTGAGAGTATTTGAGCACATGCAGATTGCTTTTGATCGCGGTTTTCGACTTAGAGCCCAGGTAGCAAGATACTTACTTATATCCCAAGTACCCGGGTGTAAATTATTCTTAGAGTCTAACAGAGACTTTATATGATTCGACACTGATGCAGCGTTTTCAATGGCAAGATTGGCTCCTTGTCCCAAACTTGGTGTCATCTTTTCCCCAACGTTAGAATTATGGAAATGAAGGAACGTCTTGTAGATTGTGCATTTACCTTGTGAATTGAATCCCCTAGACAGGCAAACCTGTTCCATGTCCAATGCTCGTAGACCCCCTCTTCGAGTGGAGTATAATGACAAGAAACTTTATTGTCGTATACAGATTTGAATTTCACCCGGGCGCCCACGTAGTTATCGAGATATTTCTTGACGTGAGTCTCTAGGTGGGAGGTATCAAATCTTGGAATATTAGGTATGCGATATGTCCCCTCCATTCTGGCGAACAGAAACCAATAAACACGGCCTTCCTTCCCAATCGTGACCAGGAAGCTAAATCCTCTACCATATGTACGATGCGCCATCCCTTTTTCAAGGCCGGGTGTTGCGCTTGAAATTCCATACACGCATGAGTACTGCGACATAAGC
Source organism: Penicillium sp. PG106-07D (assembly GCA_037042255.1). Classification (NCBI taxonomy): domain Eukaryota; kingdom Fungi; phylum Ascomycota; class Eurotiomycetes; order Eurotiales; family Aspergillaceae; genus Penicillium; species Penicillium sp. PG106-07D. The sequence continues at coordinate 9,111 of JAXQJV010000898.1, forward strand.
CCTATTTGTGTATGTCAGAAAAATTCCCTGAAAGAGTTTGGATCTTTCCGTACCAGTGCTGTCCTTCTCCACAATACGTTGCTGCCCACAAAGCTTCATGTGCCGCCACATCTCCTTCCGCACAGCACTGTGCACTCCATCCGCAGCTATTAGTATATCGCCGCTGAAGGATGTGCCATCGGAGCAGTGTGCGATGATGTTGTGAGAGGAAAGGTCGGCTTTAATGAATTTTTTATTCAACAACACTTTATCTTTTTCAAAGAGATGATGGTATAGCTTTTCAAGGAGAACCCAACGTTCTAGCCAACCAATTGGATATCCATGACTAGGGAATTAAGATGTCGTCAATAAAAAAACTGGACATCTGAGTCAAACTTACCGAATTTCTAGGAGCTTGGGCGTACACAACTTGCTCAACAATTTCCCATCATTTCCCCATGTGTAAAGAGATCCAATAGGCTCTATCAAGGGCTGTATATCATCGAAGATACCGAGCTGGTCCAATATCCTTGCTCCGTTACCGACAAGTCCGATGGCGGCCCCAAGCTGTGGTGCAATGTCACCTCGTGATTCCAGCACCAGGAAGTCAACATTAAGGCGGGACAAACAATTTGCTAGTGTTAAACCCGCTATCGAACCTCCCACTATGATAACCTTGAGTTTGGATATAGATGAATCTGCATCCATGTTGATAAGAAGCTGTAGGGTGATGAAGGACAAATGTGAACAATCTAAAAAATGCCGAAATCGCCTGATCTTTGGCAGATTCATCGCTAATTTATAATCAACAACCCTCTTTTTGAAGGGGTGTGTAAATAACGCCCAGTCCAGTAATCCGCGTCTGTGCTCCCTAAACTGGCTAATCTCTATCTTTGTATTGCCCGTATCATAATATACAAATTCCGAAATATATTACAAATTGTGTAACTGGTGACTATGATATCCATTGATGTATGCTCGCATTCTTCACTGACATTGATCTGCAGAGCAGGAACACTTCAGCCCGTCTCAATTTGTGTAACCGTTGACGTTATCCACCAGAAGCATAAATCGAGAGTGTTTAGCAAATCGAGATACTAGACCAAACTCTCCCTTCAAGATTTGATGCGTACAGTATTTCAATAATTAGTGAGAATAAATTAAATACTTCTGTAGAGTGGAAAAGTAACATTTTCGCCATTTTTCCGCTTCAGGTTTCCATATGATGAGAGACTACTGAATACCATGAATACAAGTTACCATCTACCCAGCATTCCGTCTCAGTGATTACAAAGACGAGGATGCTAAATTTGACTTTGTTTTTATCGATCTAAGACAAGGCCTTCAGGATCGACACTACGACACACATCGAAAAAAATTGATAAACATGCGTTCAACCCTGACGATTGCAATCATCAATTTCATTTTCTGCCAAAGGACCTTAGTTCTACTGTATTAAATTTATGCAGTGTTACAAGGATAGACACAGATCGACAGAAGTCGATCACAACCCCCTTCCTTCATCACGGCACAACGTCTAGTACGTGGCAGAAGCAGCCGACACAAGTCAGACTTACCGCTTGCTTCGCTTGTCCAAAAATTTTAAGTCGCGCTGGTATCGAGGACCGATTTTTGAATTCTACAATATAATCGCCAAACTAGGTCTGATAGCATCAAAACAGATATGTGACTTTTGAAATTATATGTTGAGAAGTATTGAATCTAGACCGGAGCTGTATATGCTTCCACGTTTCCCAGAACAGAAAAGCATTGGCAGATGCTCATTCTCCAAGTATGATGATTGTTTGACGCCCTTTATTTATACTAATAACAAGGCCATGTCTGTCGTGCCATGCTTGGAAGCTTCGCGTATGTTGTGTTTTGGGACCAACCTAGGGATGAATAATCCGGATCCCGGCGGAAAGCTTTGCCCTTTAATGACGTCGGCCCAGATGGCGTGTATAGCTCATACAGTAGATCACTAAGAGCTAAGAATATTGCTTTGCCGTTGATGAGAGATGTATTTTAGCCCTGCAAAGATCATTGATTATTCCGGACTTTTAATGTGTACGCTTCACGTTTTAAAAGGGTGAAAGCAAGAAATGAGTGTCGAAAAATGAAAAAAGATACATTTTAAACCCAATATATTTAACCCGATTCTTCGTTCACAGCCTCCATTATGACGGAAAAGCCCCCCCCCCTCTAATCGTTTTGCGCACGAGAGAACCATTCTTAGCCACTCTATCTGTGCTGTAACTCTATCTAGCGATTAAACGCACCTTATGACGCACATTGTATTAGTTTACCGCCCCTTTTTGCTGCATGCCGACCATTTTTGAGGCAAGGGAGAGCTCTCGTGAGCACTGTTAGAGTCTAAAGCATCCCATAATGCGGGATTAATAAGGTCTTCAGCCGTTCTGAATTCATGGTCCACTATCGTTCACCGATATTGATCTTCAGCGACTGAATCTAAGTGGAATTCCCTCATTTCTACACCGCGAGCAACGGTGGTATGGGACTTCAACTTAGTCTAGCCAGCGCAGCCCAATAGATGTTCTTTGCTAAGGCCTTGGCAGTGGGGCCAGAAAAGAGACTCTCGGTGTGTACTGATCAAGGCGATTTCGTGAACCCTGTATTTGCCCTTATTAGAAAACCATATTGTCTTCGATGCAAAGTCAGAGAAGGGGAGACTAGCAAAATTGTGATAATAAGTGCACTTATATAATGAACCAATAATTCGGCTACTTTTCCTCGATTTATATTTCGAGCGCAGATTCACACATACTGAAGTGCCGAACACTTGTCAATATCCACTACAGGCCTCCTTTCTGAATGACGCATACCTAACTCTACTAGATTACCGCTAAGTATGGAACGTGCTGCTGCCAACTCTAACTTAGAAGTCTTTAACCAATTCATGTGCTTTTGAGGATAGGATTGCGGCCAAGCTGTATATACGTATTTTAGTTCTGGGGATAGGAAGAGTGCGACGCCTTTCTCGGCTCCCTCTGAACTGTCACTTTGTCAAACGCGACCACATAGGAGTCGTTATACTATCTCCCCTATGAGACTGATAAAAAATGGCCACATCAACCCACGTACTGCCATATTCGAAATCAGATTCCCCTTCGTCCACTCAGAGATCCTTTCTCCAACCCTGTCGTAAAATGCACTAGTCTCTATCCAGGTTAGCTGCTAATCATGGCTTAACCACCGTTCATGAATGTTGAAACCATGGTACTTCCGTCAACAGACAGAAAGATCGGTGGGGTAGGTACTACAGTGACGTTACAAAAGTTTTTAACACACCCGCCCCACACCTACTAATTACATAATATACTGCCGGTCGCAAAAC
>JAXQJV010000899.1:0-12369 GCA_037042255.1 Penicillium sp. PG106-07D
GAAAATGGAAGACTTCAGAGTGACCAGACAGGACCACAACCACTGCAGTTACGGAGTACAACCCTCAAAGGGCAAGGTCTAGTGGGTGGTCCACCAGGGCCCGGCATGCCGAGAACGACAGCTTCCAGCCTTCCTGGCACCTGGCACCTGCAGGTAAGAATCCAGGTTCTGGTTAAGCAATAATAAGCAAAAAGCAAGGCATGTTGCCATCCATCCACGCGTCCGGTTGAAGCCATCGCGCCCAAAGTTTCACCTAGATCCGCGCGACAAGCTGCTCGCGGCCTCGCGGAATAAAGGCAAAAGCGCCTCGAGATTGCACTTACACTCTTGATACATTACAATTAAAAAATCCTAACATAGTATTAATCAAACTATTCCAATGGCACTGTACGTAGCTACAGTAACACTCCCAAGTTCCAAAGGCCACATCAACATCCACCAACCTCGCCTCCCAAACACGGTCGAACCGCCGCCAATTTCAGTCCAAATTTCCACTGTCTGGCCAGCCACATTTTGCAGTCGACGTAGACGATTGGAAGGAGACAGCTCCGCCGCCTGTTCTTGGCTCGTGCGGCCCACATCGTGAACGCCACTCCAATCTCCCCCCCCTGGAACTCGCCGAACCATGGCGCGAGCTGGATGTGGCCGTTTGTTTGGTGCGAGCCAGAGAGAATGTTATGAATTGTATTTTGGGCAATCTTTGTGTGTTATCCTAGAGGATCATAGCAGTGTCTGTCGCCCCTGCTGACGTATCGCCCGTCGCTACGTGGCGAGGCGGCATGGGTGAAGGTCGGGAGCAATGGGACTCAGTGAGAGGTTTGGGGGAACGCCTCGTCCGGGTCAAAAGATTGCAATATGATTAGAGTTGCCTGACACTACATTTTACTATTTACGAGAATAATTGGAAAGATCAATGTTCGTCAACAGGCTTCAATTAGAGAGCAATATCACCGCGTCAAGCAAGTCTAAAAAAGTGTGTATCGAGGAAAGTAGGCCACAAGCAACGTCCAACTCTAGTTGACAAGGGGTCAAGGTGGAGGCGGAGATATGGTGGAAAGAAAGGTAGATAGTGTAAGAAATGGAGAGGGAGATAGGATAGAATCACATGAAACGCCAACAAAGATCATCTCCCAGATGCCACTTCAGATGCTCCTTTTGCATGTGTGTTTTCCCGTGACAGTGTGACCTCGTGCAAGTGTACCAAAAAAGAGAAAGGGAAGAAAATGAGAAGATGATTCTCTACATCTAAGCCTTCTTGGCGAAGATCTGGGCACCATCAACCAGACGGCGCTCAGTGTTCTGGCGACCGTTGACAAAGTCGGGGTAGTTGAGGGTCAGCTCAACGGCACCGTTGACAATGTTGTCGACAGCCTCGACACCCAGCATGAAGGAGTGGTCCTGGTTGCCGACCTCGTAGCGCCAGCTACCGAAGCGACCACGCGACCAGATACCCTTCTCCTGGAGCTTGGGCAGGATCTGGGTGAGAGCACCCTCACGCTCCAGAGTGGGAGTGGGGTAGCCGTGGTCGAAGCGGCGGTGGTAGGTGGAGACGATCTCGTCACCGGGCTTGAGCATGTCGGTGTTGACCAGACCCTGGATGGAGTCGGCCAGGAGGGTCTCGATGTTGACAGGCTTCATGGAAGACTCAGAGACCTCCAACATGATGGACCAGTAGGGGCCTTCCTTGGCCTCATTGCTGGCGGGCTTGGAGCCATCAGCCAGCTGGAGGGTAGGCAGCTTCTTGGAGGCATCGGGCTGGTTGTAGGGGGAGTAGTTGGAGAAGATGGTAGCACGGTAGAAGGGGCAGTTGTCCTCGGGGAAGTACAGCCAGCATTTGTCACCGATGCGCTCGGGACGAGAGCCACGGATACCAACACCAATGACGTGGGTGGAGGAGTAGAAGAGCTGCTTGGTCAGGGGCATCAGCTCCTTGTCGTCCATGGCCTCAGCCAGGAAGTCGACAGCCATGGTGGAGACCAGCTTGGAGTAGCCGATGGTGGTACCGTCAGCGAGGGTGACGGTCTTGTTGTTGGCGTTCACCTTGGTGACCTTGCCCTTCTCACCGAAGCGAGTCTTCTCCTTGGGGAGGGTGTTGGCAACGGCAATCCAGATACCACCGGTACCGTCACGGGCAGGGAAGCGGAAGGTAGCGTTGGGACCCCAGTTACCGGCGGTCTTGTTCAGGATGACGTTGGTGGTCACGGCCTTGAGGTTGGGGGCAGCCACACGCTCACCGAGCCAAGCACATTGCATCTAAGACGGAGAATTCATTAGTCTCAAGCTCGAGCGAGGCGGGCGTCGCCAGAAGAACCTGTGCAGAGGTGTTGTAGTTGCTTACCTTGGTGGTGGGAACGGCCCAGACCTTGTAGTTGTAGGGACGCATGAACAGGTCGGCGATACCAGTACCCATCATACGGACGATCCACTCGTCGAAGTTCTTGGGCTTGGTGTTGGCAACGCGGGCCTCCATGGCAGCATCGATCATGCCGTCAATGCACTTAACCTGCTCCTCCTTGGGAAGCATGGAAATGTTGTTCTGGAAGGGGTAAGGGACCCATTGCTCCTGGCAGCGAACGTAGGAGATACGCTCGTGGGTGTACCAGTCGTCCTCCTTGGGGAGAGCCTCGTCGATGCAGTCATCGAAGTACTTGTAGTGGGAGAAGATAACGTGGCCACCGACATCGTACAGCTGGGGAACGGGGGTAGCCGTGGTCAGCGATTGTTCGATCTTGCGGAGCTCGAGCGGAGGTCTCGCCGCGGGGAGGGAAGTAAACATACGAAGCCCTCAGGGGTCACATCAGTGGAAGCCAGACCACCGGGGATCTCATTGGAGTCGATGATCAGCCAAGAAGGGCCATCCTATTCAATTGGGTCAGTTGGTCTGGTTGTTGCGCTTACCCCTCCATCAACCCCTTATTTTTTTTTTCTCGGGAGGGGGAGATGCTACACCGCCGACTTCACAACAGAAAAGACTTACAATCTGATTGAGACGCTTGGCCGCACCCAAACCAGTCGGGCCAGCACCAATGACGAGAACGTCAACAGTACTGAGAAGAAGAGTCAGTTCGGCGATGTTCAATGGAGGTGGAAAGACGTCTTGACGACGAGGCGAGCAGTCCTTACATGTCGGGGTGGGTCATCCTGCCTTGAAGGAGGTCCTGGAAGCTGGGCACGCGTTTGAAAGTTCGGCGAGCGATGTTCAGCATAAGAGAAAGCAGTAGCAGCAGAAAGACTGCGAGAAACTAGCGAGAGAAGGGAGACGGGAGGAGAGAAGATGATAAAAGGATGGAGAAGACTTGGAGAAGAAGGGAAAGGTGGGAGGACACAAGCAGTGTACCGTGGACCGCAGGTTGGTCTGTGGCCAGAACGCTGAGTGGACATTCTGGGTGGAAATGTGGAAATGTGGATATGGTGGGCGGTGGGCAATTGGGCAGTGGAGAACGTCCAGAAGCCCGTCGTGTTTTCAGCACAAAGTTAAGGGGCTAGCCAATGAACCCGCCCAGTTTAAGGGGCATGGAAACGGACCCGGTACTCTCCACTGTTTCCTGTGTTTCCAGCGGTGTCGCGAGTGGGGGGCCGTGCCTGTTTCAGGTTTACATGATTGTGTCCAGCGCCTGGCCCGTTTTGGGCTGTATGCTGTGCTTAAACTGGAGACGGTTATTCGATGCTACTGCAGAAGCAAATGCTGGATTCTCTTCATCTGTGACATGGAACAGAGAGTACAATCGACCTGCTGTAACCAAGTGATTGATCTTATGATTTCCCTTTTGACTCGATATCAAGCGCTGCATAGATAGCCATCGCCATGTAGTGGAATACCATCCATATCTACTGTCGAAATCAATGATTGAATTCTCCTTATCACAATCCATGAATGCAGCCAGCGCCCGGTCCCGACCCCTCTGATAGTGATCACATTGTTCAAGAGCCCATTCCTCGTGGTCACAGAGCGGCTGCCGCGAACAGCAGGGCTGTGCCCCAAGAATTGAGAGCAACGACTGTGGCCATCACAACACTCAACGCGGACGGTTTGACCGAGTCTGTTCGGACTGTCGCCCCCTTTTTCTTTTGATTCTCAGGTCAAATGAGATGTCCCTACTTGATTGCCAAGTCTTGCTAGCAACCATCTGATTTGCCATCACTGCGCCACCTGCCAGACCCTGTTCTTTAAACCATCGAATCTATCACAAACCACACAGGATCGTTGGGTCTCATCTTAATAGAGAGTAGAGCGCTTATGTTGATCATTTCTATCTGTGCTTCCTAACAGCCAAAATGTAATCAGTAGCTGTTTTGATATTTCCTCAATATTATCCGATCGTCTTCTACATCCGGACAGAGTCACCAGTCCCTCCGCCTTGGCAGCAGATTTCAGGGTCTCGGCTCGATTCAGGAATGCTGTTATCAGCATCCCATCTCCGAGCACTTTAATTCGAATTTTGACAATATTTTTTGTCAGGGCAGCAAGGGATGGAACCGAAGCAACCAGGAAGTTCAGGAACGTTTCCCGATCGGTTCGTCTGCGGGCTAAAAACGCCACCGATGTCGTCTGGCACGTTCGTAGGCACCCCTAAGCTCTGGTCTGAGAAATTCGTCCCTATCAGTGGTGAAAGTAGGAAGAAAATCGGCTGTCGCGTCTTGACGTGGACATCATGAACTGAAGAGATTAATCAACGAAAGGACCCTGATTTGATATGCTGGCCCCGTGTCTAGTGACCGAGAGTATACATGATCCCGAACGAGCAGTAGTCGAGTTAGACTCCAACTGTGGTAGCTTGCGTAACCTCTGTGCATGTAAAACAAAATGGCCCGACATAAGGGTTTTTTTTGCTTTTCTATTTCAATTATTGTCTGGTCCATCTCCTGCCTTCTGCAGATGCGATCCCTGAACCATACGCGGACCAACATCCGTAGGACGATCATCCAGCGGTCTCGGAGCGATCAGGGTGCTGAGCAGCAACCACGGCGTGCACAGGCGTAAAAGGGTCCACTGATTGTCCCTATGTCCCTATCCAAGAAGGGAAGACTAACGAGGATCTTCTCAGCGATGAACCAGTCTCCGATCTCATTGATCGACAAAATGCCCGAGATGTTCTTGAGCCCGCGAGTCGTTGGCCACTCCAATCCTTGGAGCCATGGTCCCCAGTCTGGGAGATTGCCTCCATACGAGCTACGCACGATCGGGTTGGTACTTGGTGTACGACCACTCGTGCCCAGCGGAGAAGGATCAATCAAATGGAATCTTGGATGGCTGCAGGGCATATGGCATCTGGCATGAAAAGTCAAAAAGCTTCTTTCCATCGTTAGGGGGCAAAATAGAGATTGGTACTCTCCACTTATCGGCCTTCCCCTCGTTCCCCGGGCCTTACCAGGTACCGTTTCGTTGCTCCTTCGTGGCCCTCGTTGGCCCTGCTAGAAGGTTGGCTTTTCCGCGTGTCCTTTTTCCACCCCTGATGGTGGAGTCGAGTCCCTGAATGGGGAGGCAATGGCGTCAGACACAGCCTCCCAAAGCGATCGCCGCATTCTCCACCCGTAAGGGACCAGAGGATGCAAATGGCTCTGAGGGGTTCCAAACGCGGGCCCAGTGGGTCAGTGCTAAGAGCTGCTTGCGTAATGCCCGCCTTATTGTCAAACCTTTGGACTGGTCATGTAATTTGGATCAGCAGTGGTTTTGCCTGGCCGAGGACAGTGGTGCTCTCTCTATCTCAAACCAATGCGTACACAACGGGCCATGGACAGTTACATTTGTTTGTTGTGCTTGCTGTGGCCCGTATCGAAGACTCTTATCTTGAATAACCGCATTGGGGGCTCATGAAGTGGTACCCACCAGAGTTACTCGGCTGTCAGTGTCACAGAATACCGATCTAAGAATAGCGTTTAGAATCCAAGCAAAAGTGTGGAAATAAAGTATGGGAAATAAGAACAATCTTGTCGTGAGCCAACCAGGGAGAACTGGTGTCAGTGGAGCGTGGGTGAAAGTGGCCATGTTTGATTGGATGTGGTCGAACAGAAGTTGCCACGAGTCGTCTTGCGTTTCGCGGACAAGCAGTATCGGTTCTGTCATTACCTCAACTCAGTGTATCACTGTATCCCAGATCAACGCGACCGTTGCTGATGGCAGTGCTGAATCGCTGATAAGAGTCCAGGGTGGCCTTTGCGGCTACGGTTATCGCTGGGTACCGTTCGTACCTGACGTGCGGCAGTGCCTCGTCAACAGACTCAACACTGCAGCCCCGTTTTAGTTTCAACTCTGTTTGCAGCGGAGACTCCAAGCGGAGCACGTCGACGGACCGTTATTTTACAACTAAACAGTGCCCTCATTTTACTTCATTTCCCAGGTCCAGAATTTTCAGCTTTCTGCTGTCTTGTCGCCTGGAAGCCCTATCGAAGTGGGTGCCGAAACTTTACGCCTACGAAGTGCTGACCCGGTGGTTCTCTTCTCCCCCCAAAATTTACAGTACGTACAGTAACTCCATTCCATCCCTTCACCTGCAGCGCTCTTCTTCCATCATCATTTCTTCATCCCCCACGCTCCTTCGAAATCATTTTGTTGTTGGCGCATTCTTGTTCTCGTCGCGCTTTCTGGGTCCAACTCCAATCACACTCTCGTTAACCACTCCCGACCTCCAGTATCCCTTATCGCCTTTCAATCTCCCCCGTTCTCTACCCCTCGTGGCTTCCTCCGCGTTTAGCCAAGGAAGCCTGACCCGGCCCCGGCCCTTTGAATTCCGACAGTTTCTTTCCGATCAGACTCGAGCATTCACCATGAGCGCCGACGGCGAAAAGGTCCGCGCCTCTGGCGAGACTCCCCGCGAGACTCTGCCCACCGTCAATCCGGCCGCTGAGAAGCAGGAGGCTGCCAAGGCCGCATTCCACCCCGCCGTCTATGTGAGGTGAGATTTTGCCCCGTTCACCGAGGATATCCCGCGAGACAGAAGTTGGACGATACCATGGAGAAGACGAAATCGCCGCTAACACCCCAATTCGCAGTGTCTGGATTACTCTCAGTTCCTCCGTTATCCTGTTCAACAAGCACCTCCTCGACTACGCCAACTTCCGTGAGTCGCCGAGTCCTTTCCATGCGACATCCTGGCTCTGCGATTCTAATCACTGTACTCTCTTTTTGCAGGCTTCCCTATCGTCCTGACAACATGGCACTTGACCTTTGCTACGATCATGACCCAGCTCCTGGCCCGCTTCACCACCGTCCTGGATGGCCGCAAGTCCGTCAAGATGACTGGCCGTGTCTACCTCCGCGCGATTGTCCCCATTGGCCTGATGTTCAGTTTGAGTCTGATCTGCGGTAATATGACTTATCTGTACCTGAGCGTTGCCTTCATCCAGATGCTTAAGGTATGTGCTTTTCGCGCTGTCATCTCCGAGGTCCGCACGTTCGCTGGCTAATCGTATTTTTCTCCGTTGCATAGGCTACCACCCCTGTTGCTGTCCTGCTCGCTACCTGGGGCATGGGCATGGCCCCCGTCAACTACAAGACCCTCGCAAACGTCTCCATCATCGTTATCGGTGTGGTCATTGCCTCGTTTGGTGAGATCAAGTTCGTCATGGTCGGTTTCCTGTTCCAGCTGGGTGGTATCGTCTTCGAGGCCACTCGCCTGGTCATGGTGCAGCGCCTGCTCAGCTCCGCCGAGTACAAGATGGACCCTATGGTGTCCCTGTACTACTTTGCCCCCATCTGCGCCGTCATGAACGGTCTCGTGGCCCTCTTCATTGAGGTCCCCCGCCTGACCCTGGATCACATCTACGGTGTGGGCATTTGGATCCTGCTGGCCAACGCCATGGTGGCCTTCCTCCTGAACGTCTCGGTGGTGTTCCTGATTGGCAAGACCTCGTCCCTGGTTATGACCCTGTGCGGTGTCCTCAAGGATATCCTGCTGGTGGCGGCCTCCATGTTCATTTGGAGCACCCCGGTCACCGGTCTGCAGTTTTTCGGCTACTCGCTGGCTCTGGTCGGCCTGGTTTATTATAAGCTCGGCGGTGACAAGATCCGCGAGTACACCGGCCAGGCCAACCGTGCCTGGTCTGAGTATGGCAATACCCACCCTGCTCAGCGCAAGTTTATCATTTTCGGTGCTGCTGCTCTCATCTTCTTCCTGTTTGTGGGCTCGATGGCTCCCAGCTACGCCCCTAGCCAGGTCGACCGCGTCAAGGGCATGCTGGGTGGTGCCACCTCCGGCAACGCTTAAATGCGTGCCCTGTCTTCTGTCCTTTGGAGTAATGTCGCTTGGTGTCTGCTGGGATGCACATTGAGCCTAACTCCGAAGGTATTGAAGCGCCAGAAGATGATTCGTATCTGGCAACTTTTTGGAATGGACTCGAGGTTGTGAGAGTCCTGGCAGCAGAGTGCCAACCACGTCTACAAAAACCGCGAGAAGCATAGTTGCATCTAGAAATTTTTTGACACTTTGATCTTCTCCTGTGCCTTTTCCCTTTTGGTCCCCCACTTGCTTGGGAGCTGGCTTCGGCGGCATGCAGGGAATGCCGCCGTTGGCCGTCTTGTCTCGGAGAGAGATCCTCGCATGATGGAAAGCGGGAAATTCTGGGCATTTTTCCTTTCCGTTCTTTCCTCGACCGCATGCTTGTGATGTAAACCTGATTCGGGACGTGTCTTTGCTGAGGGTGTATTGTATTCCCTTGTTTTTTCTTCTCATTGCTTTCCCTCTCTTCCCTTGTTCCCTCTTCGTTTGGGACGAACTTGATTTGACTGTTTGATTTGCACGAGCTCTGGTGTCGGTTTGCTTTGGGACTTGAGTTGTTCTGGGGTTGTCTCTTATTCTTTTCTTTCTCGCTGTCTACATAGGTTGATAATAGACTTTTTCTCTCTGGATGGTTGTTCTGACGTTGTATTCAGCTGAGACAGCTTTGCCGAGTGGGGGGGGGTTCTGTGATTGGCAGCCCTAGGATAAATGGGTGTAGGGTGGTAGGCGAGGCCCAAGGGTGGTGGTGGATGACATACAGTACTACGCAGATGATTATTGCCCAGGTGACTGTCGACGGGGGCCAAAAGGGCGAAAAGGGCGAGAGAGCGCCCAGCCGAAGGAACACCAGCAGCAGAGCAGAGCAGGGCAGAGCAAGTGAGCAACGCCGCTGCAAAACGACTGGCAGGAAGTTGCACCGTAAACTGGCGACGGGGCTGGGCCCAAGCTGAATTGGAACTGGGCCTGCTGATTGGCCAATGGCATGCACTGTAGCCCCACTCACCGCACCCAAAACGACGTCGGCCAGTGCTTGCGGATCCACTCGTATGGTTTGGGTATGGTCACGGCTGGTCGGAACTCTTCTACATGCCGGCGTATGGTGGTTTCGTACCGTTCCCTCCGCATTGCGGATCCCCCCCTCCGATCCGCCTCAGATCGCCTTTTGTCGCTCTTCTTTCTCTCTCTCTCTCTTCCTCTCTTCCTTCCTTCCCTCCACTACTACCTCTTTGACACCTCGACTATAAGCAGCCTTGCCAATCATTTCCCCTCTAAATCCTCATCTGTCCTACCGCCATTTGGACTCTTCTTTCTCTTCTCTTATCTTACCTTCCACTCCACTTTATACTTTTTTCCTTGTTCTTAGTCTTCCTCCATCCTACACCGTCGCACGCTTAGCTCGTGATCTATATCCTATATACTAGGTGGTTGAAGCTTATGGTGTGTTGCTCACTTAACCCGACAGTAGTACAGTGCCTCTCACTTGGGACATCCCCAAGTCTGCCATAATGTGTCCTCTGATCCTCAGTCGCCTGTCCGATGGTCCCGCTATGGTCCTTTCTCCTTCCCAGGAAAACGCCTTCGGCCAGCTCCCCTCCCAGTCCCTGTTGGATACCCCCGGCAACTTTCACACCTACCCGGGAAACTTCAACTCCGCCTTTGGTACCAACAGCTCTGCCCAGCCAGCCGTCAATGCCACTTTCTCAACTGCTCCCGCGCCGCCTAAACCTTCCCGCAAGAGGTCGCGTGATGAGGCTGCCTTTGATGATGCCCCCGCTGTGAATGCGCCGGCTCCCCAGCCCGCTCCCGTGCCCAAGCAGGAGCCTATCTATGGGGAAGGCATGGTCCTGTTGAATCCGCAGACTGGCCTGGCTGTCTCTGCTGAGAGCCAAACGGGCACGTGGTATGAAGAACAGGCCGAGTCGCAGCAAGCCGCGGCCGCCCCAATTTCGTCGCGGTCTATTGCGCTGCAGTCAGATGCGGCCGAACTCAGCCGCAAAGCCCAGCGGCTCGATACCTCCGCACCTGGGCTGGACGACATCGCTCTCGCTTCGATGCAAGAACGCCTAAATGGCGCCGCCATGGCCGATCAGCACCGCACCGCCCCGTCCACACCCCCGGCCGAGCCACTCATCGACGATGCCACTCGCCTCCTCGGCATCAGCTGGCAGCGTATCGACACCGACAACGATATGGCCCCCGCTGTCCGTGGCTGGACCAAGTATATCGACAATCAGTATGCCGCTTATCTGCACCACTCGCAAATGCTGATGAAGAGTCGCGCTCTGAATGCCTACCTCGTGGCCGCGACGCCAGTCTCCGCCTTTTCACCGGCCTTCTACCTCTTCAATGAAGACCTCACCCAATGCCAGCTTGTGGCCACCTCATGGGAAGCTTGCCTCCACAACCTTCGCTCTACGCCTCCCGTCTTTGAAGGGGCTGCTCCTCTCGTTGCCGCTGGCCACCAGCAACCCGCAGCCAACCCTTTCACCCCCGCCGAGTCCGGCTTGCCTCTTTTGCAGCAGGCTTTATCCAGCCATTCGCACTCGCCAACCTGCAGCATGGACGCGGGAACAGGGCTGACCGGAGGCGTTGAAATGGGAATGGAAATCGACTCCTAGACGCCCACATCTGATCGTCTCCTCGACCCAAAAGTCACCATCGATCCTCGAACTCGCGCAGCACTGGACCACCACTTTTCGACTATCAACTACTTCCTCAATTCCGCCGCTCGATTGAACTTGCTCGCCGCCTCGTGCATCGTGCTTCTGATTCTTCTTGATTACTCGCTTTTTAGTATCTCTTTGATTTTACGCCCGCGCCTTACTGACTCTGTTCGGCACTCCGGCTTAAAACTCATCCCTGGAGGGTGAGTGGGTATGGTGTTATACTTATTTTTTTTTCCTTATATCTTTGGCTGGGAACTGGCTCTGGCGTCGTAATGTTTGTGGTGGGGGGTGGTTGCTCTGCATGTTTTCCTTTCTCGATTGCTTCTCGGCTTTTGTGCCTCTTTATTTACACTTTCATCCATGAACGATACAAATGAAAAAAGAGATTCTGAATTAATGTTCGCCCTGACATGCCACTGAGAAGCCGGCTTTAGATCACAATTATGATACTGCCAATGTATAGGGATGCGCAACTGTTTTGCCGCGGCGTAGGCTCTCTTACAAAATGCAGTCTTCCTCTTCTTCCTTGGCGTGGTTTTCCCACACCTCCACTGAACTGGTACACTCATGACCATGTACACGTAATGACGGTTGTCTAGCTCGGTGAAGAGGAAATCATTTCCCTCCAAGGTCAGATTCGCCGTCTCGGGGTAGAAGAAGGCGACCGAGGCCGAGGCTGTGGGGTTTTCGACGGATGTCCCTGGGAGAGAGAGGTCTTGTGTTAGCAAAGATTTTGCGGGGTTAAGGTAGGATGATAGGGCTGGTTATGTCTCTGCACCCTTAAATGAGAGGAGAATGGCAGTCAACATCATGGATATGACCCGTCTAAGCTTCATCTCTCTTGAGGATCTGCAACCATTTATACTCGCCATGTAACGCGCTGGATAGAACTCGAGATGGGCGAGCTACAGGACCCTTCTGATTTCATTTGAATGGACTTCAGCTATGTAGTAAGCTTGCTATGTAGGAAGCTTTCTTGTAAATTTGAATTGTTGAATCTTCTATGCCTGATTTTTTCTGGCTGGTGTATCTGTAAACTGTTTCATCTCGAGCTAATAGAGTGATCAGAGATGGACGCTTCTATGCAACACAAAAATTCAAAGCTAGTATTGAGCGAGAATCCCTTGTCCCCAAACACCTTAATCATCATCTCCATAGTCATACTCGCTGCCGTAGTCGTCGTAGTCATTGTGATAGTCGCCTGCGAACGCATCCTCAAGGTGGTCCTCCTCAACCTCATCTTCCACATCATCCAGATCATCCAAGTCCGCGGCTGGAGGCGCGTCCTCCTCCACGCGGGCAGACGGGGCTGTCGATGGAGGTGTTCTGACAGCGGGAGCTGGGGGAGCGGTAAGAGGCGGAGTGGGCTGGTGACTAGAGAAAATAACGGGCTTGCTGGTAGCAGCCGAAGGGGTTCGGGAGGATGCCCGAGCAGCGCGGCGAGATCGCGGCTCGGGTCCGATGCTTGCGCTGCGGCGAGAAACAAC
>JAXQJV010000900.1:0-12304 GCA_037042255.1 Penicillium sp. PG106-07D
TCATGGCTGGTGTTTCCATGGTCATGATAGGTGTGTTTTGACTGTTGTTTTGAACCATCCCGTTGTAAAACATTGGAACACCTTGATCACGAATGTGCAGGCAAATAGGACTGCACCCCAGCCCCAAAAGGTTGACATTATTCTCTGGCTTCGTACAATCCTCGGCGACTCGAGGACATCAAAATATAAACAGTTGAGATTCTGTCCTCGCAATTTCTTTTCCATTCTAACCGAACCAAGATGTCGCGTGAACCTTCCAAATTCAAAGCCCCTTTTGATGAGGAATCAGCTAATGTCTCGGCATGATAACGCAACCCCGCCGAAAAGTGACATGATCTTTCACCATCAACGCAGTTGTCTAGAGAATTAACTACCACAAAATACTTAGGAATTTCGCGACAGAAGTCCTGAAACAGGAATAGTGTGAACTATCGCGTCATATTGGCGTATAATTTGCCAGGTTCATGGCAGTCGCCTTCCACTCTGTTCATGGTGTCCGCGGGGCGGAAAGGGCCCTCTTCTCAAGATGTGCTCGAATACATTAATAGTCTAAGCCTCATGTCATAACAATGAGTTTTCTTCAATAAAAAGAATCTCCTAGTCAAAACTCTGCTAGGAGCCATGGCGGACACCAAATTCCCCGATGCGTCTTCCTCTGTAGAGGATAATGCAAATGATGAGACTACCCTAGTATGGAAGTGAAAATGAAACAAGCAATGGCGAAAAGCTAATGCGCCTAATTCTTGAAAGGAACGTCTAGGATACAAACAAGTATGTTAAAACACTGACTCCTTTTTTGTACTGGGTACTCATCAACCCTTTCAAATTAGGTACTTCATCGCAGCTATTCATTATTCGAGAACTTCTCAACATCATTTGGTATTTGACACAATATCTCTGCTCCTCTAGTCTTCAACCGCTAACAAAATCTGCTAGCTGCTCTCTATTTTGTGGGTGGCGTGCGAGTAACCTTCTCGACTGGAATCGCGGCAGGAGGACCGCTCGCTTACTGGTAATTTAAACCGAGAGCTTTCAAGCTGTATACAAAACCCGGTCCCAATGTGTCGCGCGCTTATCATAACATTACAGGACGAGCTACATTGTGACGTGCGCATCAGCTTGGGTATCGCGAGTCTCTGCCGAGGGCCAACCACAGAACGCAGTTCTGGTTGTTTGGGTGGTCGCTGCAATTATAACCTGCACCATCCTTCCATCCGCTGTTGCATTCACCTCTCTAGTATCCGCAGCAGGAGTCCCGTCCGCTGCTGCGTACGGGCTGATTAGTCTTGGACGACTTGTGTTAACTCCCAACGAGCCGCTCGAGGCAAAGTGGTCACTGGGCCGACTGAGCAAGCCCTTCCAAGTGATTTCTGTGCTCTGGAATGGTTGGGTTGTGGCGGTTCTATTTTCGCCATATGTGTTTCCTGTGGATGCTTCTACTTTGAACTGTAGGTTTTTAATCTTATGCTACTCTGAGATTGGAATGACTTCTGACATTGGATTCTAGATGCCCCGATTATTCTTGCTATTGTGACTCTCGTTGCGATCGTCTCGTGGTTCTTCACCCCAACTGATGCCTGGGTTCCGAGGGGACGACTGACGAATCCCGAGGACAGTGCCAAATAAAAAACTGAGCGGTGAATTTATTTGGCGGCAGGGTTTCCTGCTATAGATGAAATCAACTTTTGATTTATATCTGGAGCCATCGATCGACTCAAGAATGTGAAACAATTCATTTTCAGGTTATGCACGCTCATTGAAAGCTTAGTATCTGTGAGACATTTTGTTAGTTTGTATTCCATTTGACGCTCGTCAATTTGCGACGCTCACGAAAACTTCTCACTATGCAACCATAGCTCTCTTGCACAGCCAGGCTTTCCAGACAGAATGTCTCCCTGCGCAAGTGACGCCGCTTCACGCACGTCCTGAATCATTGAATACGGTCCACACACGATCACGCCGACTGAGACGCCCTCCTGGTTTGCCAACTGTTGAACCGTAGTCGGGAGATCTGGCCGGCCAATGGAGAGCTGAATGTTGGATAGTTCAACCGTCGACGGACTTGATTCTCTTGAGTGAACACTCTCCGTCTTGCTTGCTGGTTTAGACTTTTCGGCTCCAACATGCGGCACTTCGCACTCTGTGAAGGTCTCATGAATGTGGATAGATAGTCCAGCAATTGGCTTTTCCTGTGGGTGTCGCACCAATAGATCCTGCAGTGCTTGGATGTACCAAGCCCGCATACCAGGGTCTCGTGTTGCCACAATTACTTTCATTTCTCGCTCTGGCTGGGTTGGCGCAAAACGGATAAACTCTTCAATTAGCGCGAGTGTGAGTCCAGCCCCAGCACCGCCCCCAATAGCAATATTTCTCTCAAATTGACCCAACTGACCCGCAGGAGTACCCCCATACGGACCGTCGATCAGGACAGGGATGTGGACGTCAGGATTCTTCTGTGCTAATGACATCAACCGGCCTGTCAGACCGCCACGCGCCTTGACATAAAACACGAGTTGATTCTGGCCATCTCTCTGAGGCACTGAGCAGATAGTAAACGGGTGTGCTGTGAGCGAATGGATGCCGCAGGTGATGAATCGGAGGAACACGTGTTGACCAGATGTCCAGTCCATGCGTGTGTCGATTGTGATGCGGAGCGTGTACTCGGACTCGGGCACGAGTCGTGCTTTGTGACGGATGCCGTGCTCGAAATATGTTTTGCATTGCGAGTACAACCAGCACAGTGTGTATAGGACGGCCGTGGCGATGAAGTAGTCCCACGAGGACATGCGGAAGTTGCAGTGGAAGAAGAAGAAAACTACAAAGATCATGGCCATGAAGTAGTGTGTGGCCTTGAAGAATTCGTAGTATCGATTTCTATATTGCAATATACGGTTAGTGATGGACTGGGCTTTGGCTGGGGGGAAGGGACCAAAAGGTTACATACCGAATCCACGGAATTGACATGAAAGTCAACCATGCTTGAGCGATGATAGCCACGACACCGGTGACCCAGACTCCACCGCTACTCCACTCCTCGACAATATCACCTTTCCAGATATGGAAGACGATGAAGGGAAAGGTGTGAACAAGTGCGAGAACGAACATAGCCCATGCCACCCAATTATGCCAGATATTGAGTTTCTCGTGGGAGATTCCGGTGAGTGCGGTGATCGGGTTAGCTTTGGTGCCCAGGACACTAGCATCTGGTTAGAACATGCGAGATAGAACTGTTTGGGAAGGGTAGGCTATCATACATCACGAAGGGCATACAAGCCAAAGCCATGAAGCCCGTTCGAGTGGCAATGGGCGGGGAATTGCCGTAAGAGATTTCCTTCGTATTGGGCCAGTAGTATGGGCGTGGTCCGAGAGTCATACTCAGAAAGAAAACCAACCCAGCAGCACCCAGCAATAAAGTCCCGACAGACTGAGTATTCCATCCTCGGGTTCTCCACCCCGTATACGACAAGAACCGAACTCCTGCAAACATTCGCGAAAGAAGAGAATGCTGCTTGATCCGCTGGGCTAAAAGCCTGGACGCGATATGGCCCATTGTGAATAGCCAGATTGCAACGATGAAGAAGGCGACAGTGGGTAAAGCGTAGCGATGATCCGCCTCATACCAGAATAGCCAGTAGGAAGACTTGAATGCGCATTGCTCTGCGGTCATCTTGCACTTGCCGGCATCGCGGCTGGAGTGAAGGAGGACAGGCTGGTCCAGCCAGGGAACCATGTTCATAGCCATGTCCATGATAGCGTTGGAGAATTGCAGACAACTATGGAAGATCTTGAAGTCTGACGAAACGACGACAAGTCGCAGGACCAAGTCATTGAGAAGGTAAGAATTATTAGTAATACGTTCATGGTGGAGGGTACCCGGAAGATGGGAGGCATATATCCTCGTGGCTCAAGTATCTGCTCAAGCTCGACTGTGTTCTGCTTGTTTTCACCTCCGCGACTCCACTTTCAAGGCTGGTACAACGACTCAAAGCGAACTTGGTGCAGGATTTTCGATGCCCCATCGCTGCGGGCTTGCAATGTGCTCATAAGAGCTCGAGCTAACACAGACAGATGGAACACCATGAGATCATGCACACGGTCAGTATTTTTCACTAAGAGGGCTCCCCTATCTTGCTCAAAAGCTAGCAAATATTCTCATAACTCGCGCAGACGAGTTTTCATTGGGATGTTGTTTCAGCATCACGCCCCACCACTTCATCCGAGGCGACGAGACTACCATTCTAGCAAGCTGAATAGAGCAAGTTCAACTGAACACCCATGTTGGCCAACAACGTCCCACTTGAATCTACTTGGCGACTTTCCTTTTTCAAGCTCAATGTGAGCACATTTGCGGGCGTTTCCATCGTACCAAAGTGGACCTTCCCGCCGCTTGGCTGCGCTTTGAGTCTCCGCTGGCCCAATCGCGGATGTTTAGATGATACCCTTCTGGAATTGATCTGTGGAGGCACGCGGTCGGGGACCGCTAGTGTTGTGGATTTTGACTGGGTCTTCTGATCGAACTGTATTCGATTACCCTTAATCGTATACCATTCGGAGAATCTTGTACTCCGTAGTGAGGAGTTCATCTCGTGTAGTGCGAGTCGCATGGCGTCCCACAATCTTGCCTAGAACTGTCAGCGTTTTCAGGACAGTGTCAAGTGGGTCCATTACCTGGCTTGGGTTCGGCTTTCACGTAGTAAAATAACCAGTCATTCTGTCTGATCATCAAAAATGGTCTTAGATTGCTCGGCTATTTATCCCTCTACGCGGCTTCTGGACTGAATATTTTGAGGCCGTTCAACTCTTGACAGGGACTGCCTGCTGCAAATATCCCTTCAATGATTCTTCTATTATTTCCGTCCCATCCAAAACTAAGCACCGATTCCCAGTCGAATTCGCCATGATGGAGATGTCCCATATGACAATGACCACCACAGGCACGGCAACCCACACAATGGCCATGTCCATGCCAACCTCAACATCCAGCTCCATGAGCATGGACATGCCCTCCTCGATGATGTACATGTCGGATATGGCAATGACCTTCTTCACCTCCTTCAAAACGCCCCTCTACGCGACCACCTGGACACCCTCCTCTCAAAGTGAATACGCCGGCACATGCATCTTCCTCATCGTTCTCGCTGTGATCCTGCGTGTCCTCCTCGCTCTTCGGCCTATCCTTGAAGGACGTGTGTGGACCGATAGCATGCGGCATAGCACGCTGGATGAGAATTTGCATGATGAAGCCCGCACGAACCGTGTATCGGGGTGGAGGTTGAGTATACTGGAGCTGGGGCGGCGCTGGTCGCGGTGGCGGGTGAATCCGGCGGCGGCAAGGGCAACGTTTGAGTTGGTTGTTGCGGGGGTTGCCTATTTATTGTAAGTGTCTGCGTGTTTCTTTGCTTGAGTATTTAGGTCTGTGTGTTGAATGGAATGGGCTGACGAGCTCATGGTTCAGGATGCTGGCGGTGATGACAATGAATGTGGGCTATTTCTTGTCGGTTCTTGGAGGAATTTGGCTTGGAAGTTTTATTATGGGAGGAGTTGCGTCGGAGAGCTCCATGTTGCATTGCTGATGATGCTTGCTTATACTGATAATGCGCAAATATATCGGCAGAATATTCGTATTGGGAAATTTAGCAAACCAGCTTTCGAGGATAATTAATTTGCACCGTTACCTGGTTTCTCGATTGCTCTTTGCAAGATTTGAACATTTTGGATTTTAGGTTGTTTGTAAAGCACTAACTTGAGATTTTTGGTAGCATGTCTTTGAGCCCCATACCTGTGAAAGAGACTTCATAATGAATTTGGCAAAGTATATGTAAGTATCATTGACACCGTCTGATGATTGTGTAGTTCTTAGCTGAGTCAGAAATCGCCTCTTAACTGGAACCGAATCCAACCTTTAGCTAAGGTTATCATAAGAGGAAGATGCCCGGGCATCTCGACAACGCCACCGAAGGTAATAACAACCTAAAGGTGAAATAATCTTTAAAAAAATATGTTGATAAGTGACGACCCAACAAAAAGATGAATAGCTAACTAGGGCACTTAGAGGTGGATCCTCACGCGGTGTTGGAAGCCATTATCACCAGCGCATTAATACTTAACAAATTGGAATAGGCACGAGGCGGAAAGGTAAATACAGCGACCCCTAAGATAACCGTCGAATTGACAAGTGGAAAAGCAAGCGACTTTGCCAGCATGGAATTTTTGGTCTTATTTTTCACGGAGTCCCATAACCCCTTCATTCAATTGCCCAACCTCAGAGACTGTGCCTATATCAATCAAAAGTAAATCCAATTTCCTTAGGCTCCCCTGAACAAATTGGACAAAGAAGTCCACGCTTCTCTAAGTCTAGATAGACCTCCTTTTTAGTAAGAAACTCCTCTCTTCCAGTTGCTAAGTCTATACCGTAACCTATGAAATGCGCGGCCGTTAGCTATATGCCACCGGACGATAGAGGATGATTCGATAGGGATTCTTATTTATCGCTTCCTTCCTCTCTACTTTCTTCCTCTTCGTTACCTTCACCGGTATATTCTACCCTAACAGTTCTTTTTCATTCAGAAGCGTTTTTGTGTGCGCGGCTAATTCTGAAATTAAGACATTAATTACGCTAGCACTTATCGATAGCGCTGTCAATTAGTAGATTGCTATCTAATTTTGGGAAGTCTATATTCTAAAGTAAATCCACGACCTTAGGACTATATTCGTAAGGATCCGTAGTAAGGCATTGATCCTTATAAACCTCAAAGCTGTAGTTTATCAAGTAGAATAAGGAACTGAGGGCGAACTGCCTTGTCCGAGGGTTTAGGAAACCGAAAGTTCCACATTTTCCTTAATCCGTCTTAGTGCTAATAAGTATTATGCTATATAGAGCTATACAAGCTTCGTAATTTGTGCCACTTTCGGCCGTGTAATCAAAGTCGGATAGTTTTAGTCGGTTGCGATGAAGTAGGATATTTTCTGGTCGTAGGTCATCGTGAGCGAGGTTAAGTAACTCTACGCAAGCGGTAGCGTAAGCGAGATCATTCATCTATTCCTTTCGAAGGAGTAGCGGTTCTAACTTTACCACTTTAGTAACTACTTTAGTTTTCAAGTCCCGAATACGGTTTTTTGTATTCTATAAGGATGTGATATATCTGTTAGAGAAATTAGTGGCCAAGGCTATTTGTTATCAAAATGGTCGTACCTCTTATATACTCGAGGAAGATACCGTTATGAAAAAAGAGAAAACACTGTACGATAAGCGGACAAGGTCGATTTCATGAAATATTCAATATATCTTAAGCTTTTTATAGAATTGTTGCCCCTTAGATTCTGGAATTTTCGGGGCCTTGACCACGATTTCAGGGTGGACCTCGTAAACGAAAGAGATGCCTTCCCCCCAATTCTAGTGCACAGTAGGGAATTGGCGTTGAATATCCATGACGAGATATGCCAGGTTGGAAGAGATGATTAAGGAGCAAGAACGGAACCAAGTTTTCTCTGTTAAGAGAACATAAAGGGGGAACGAGCAATAGGAGACAAGGAGGTTGAAGGGAAGCGACGCGAGGGTCGCGGTCGCTTGGAGTAAGTCTAATTGGTTCAAGGCAGGTTTTAGTCAGAATACTGCTTAGGAGGTCATACTGGTGCACCAATAGGATATCAACAGGGCTGAATTACTATAGCCCCGAACTGGCAGTATGCTGAGAATTGCCAGTGTCGCAATCAACGACAAACAGCTCATATCCAAACCAAACATACAGCGCAACCCTTGTCTAATTGATAAGATTTACCCCTCTTGATTTAGACTTTCTATTGGCTCTTGAGTTGTATCAGGCTGGCCCCCAACTGCTTCAAACAGGCCAAACAAACCAAACCCACTCTTGAACCCCTGTTTGTTGCCAAAGGATTCCCATCATTACTTCCTATTGGAGGACCTGTCATTTAGACCCGGAGATAGCTGCGGAGATCCAGCCTGTTGCAAACACATCCAAAGTTACAAACGCCATTTACTTTGAATATCGATGCTGGCATCAGAGGTATAAAGTGAATGGCATGTAACCATCAACCTCTTCATTCTAGTAAGGAAAATCCGATAGAGTCCAACGCTAACAAGAAACTACCAACGGCCTTTTTTCTACCTATCAAATTCCCTTTTTTACCAAAGCCGTTTGTTTATAATCTACAACTCTCCACCATGCCCTTCAACCACATCGCAATCTACGGCCACCGCGGCTGGGCCAGCTCTGCCATCGCCCAAGCCCTCCTCACCTCCGGCGCCCCCGCAAAGCTACTCTACAGACCCGGCTCATCCTCAAACGGGCTGAAGGGAAATTTCGAGGAAATCCAAGTGGACATCAACGATCAGGAAGCGTTGCGCGCAGCGCTGGAAGATGTTGATATTCTAGTGTATCGCCCCTTCGACTCTCCACACCCAATCAATCCGATAAATAAAGCACGACCATGATTTGAACAGAGAAGACAAGAGTGCACAGCTAATCCATACCCGGATACGCTAGATCCCTCGTCGGCAGAGAAGACATCCCCCTCCAAAAAGCCTTCATCCATGCAATTCCCCACACAAACGTGCAACTCTTCGTCCCCTCCGATCTAGCCTTCCGCTGTGACGAACAGGGTCTCCGGATTGCTGTAAACAAAGACAAAGATGAGATTGAGCGGGCGGCGAGAGAAGCTGGGATCGCGACTTGCGTATTTTTGCCGGGGGTTTTTGCGGAGTCCGGGTTGAGTACGGCGTATGTCTTGACCACCAGTTTCCCCATTAGCTTTTTTGCTGGGATGTTGAAGTGAGAGCCTTGATGCTAATGTGATACCTTTTTTGTAGATTGCTCGGCGTGGACGTGGTGAAGAATCGCATCGCCTTGGCGGGGGATTCGGAGAATCAGATATTGAACATATGGTACCTATATCAAACACCCTCTCCCATTGACAAGCGCCATCCTGACCCCATTCTGGCAGTACACGCCCCTACGTCTCAACCGCCTACGCAACCCTCCTCGCCAACACCCCCATCACGGCCCTCCGCAACCGAACCATCGCCCTCTCCGAAATCCAATGCACAGGCGCAGAAATCGCCACCGCCCTCGCAAAAAGACACGGCACCCCGCCCAAAATCACCCACCATAGTCTCGACCAAATCGATGCGCGGATTGAAGAGTGTGTGTCCTTGGGTAAGCCGCTGGGTCTGGGGTGGTATGCGCGGCGGCGGTGGGGAGCGGGGGAGTTTGTGGGGGCGTTGGGTGGGGATTCTTGGGATGAAACTGGCAGTGTGAAGAAGAAAACGTTGGAGGATTTGATTGTGAAAGGGGAATTGGGGACTTATCGGGAGCTTCCGGGGTTTATTTTGGAGTTGTTGGATGAGACTTTTGATTGAGGTGGAGGTGAGGTCCACCTCAGCGGGTTATGATCGTACATTGTGACATCTTGTCTGAGAATTCTGGCCCCTGGCTATAAATCACTCTTTTTTTCAGATGTCTACTGATAGATATTTTTACTTTGCCTAGAAACTATCACTTTTTCTGATGCTCTTTCTTATACTCTATCTACTTCTGCTTCTCTATCAGCTTGACCTTCACCTTCTCCTTCCTATTATATATTGGTCCTGACTGCACGCCATCCGTAAGTTGCCTTCGACTGTTTCCTAGACCCTGAAACTAAGAGGTGCTGGGATGTCATTGGTGTAGCCGATAAATTTACTGGTTCTCACTTTTTGTTACCAAAAGAACCAGAAGTCCACTCTTTACAAAACCCTGTGTCAATTACATGTGCTAATATAGTACACCTGCTACACTACGCAGTGTTTTCCCAACACCTGCTGCGCATCAGTGATCCGTCTCGTAACAGTAACGTCCCCTAGTCACCTAGGTTTTCACTAGAAGTTTCTCCATCTTACCTTATCGTCTTAGTATCTTGTTTCTCAAATATCTAGGTGTTTTGAGGCAGAAGTGGTGTCAATACAGTGATTTCCTATGATACTGGAGGCTTGAATCCGGAGATGCGAGTTCATTGTGCTCCTAAGTAGCTTCGTGTATGCTTGTGGCTATCATAAGACTTCGTTATCACTGAAAAATGCCCGAAGATGGTAAGAAGGGTTGAATGATGCTGAGACCCCAAATGAATAATCAAGGTACAAAATGAATACACGCTCCAGGACCAAGTATCACCCAATAAGCACCAGTATGTGTCATAATTCGTAACTGTCAACGGCTGATTGTTGACATGCAAGCAGAAAAAGGAGATGAGAGGAACATGCAGAGTAGAGTCAGAAACAGAGTCATCAAAATCGATCAGCGGTGATTGTCGTGAATTCATAAAAAATCATCAGTCGTATATTGGCGCCCGACGCGGCGACGAGGGATTATATGCAGCATCTTCCGCCAAAGTAGTCGGCACATACCGCTTAGCCGCAGAACTGCGAACAGGACTCGTCCATCGGGACGTCCGCGGGGGAAACCCAGCACTGCTGAACGAGCGTGGCCGTTCAGAGCTACTCCCCCCACTCCCAGGCCGACTACCACTGGGGCTCCCACCGCTGTAACTGCCTCGCCGATCTTCTGGCTCAAGGTTAAACCGGTGTCTAGGCACCGCGCGGGGTGGAGGCATCGTGGTATACTGTGGAGGTTCTGGTGCGGGGGCTGGCACGGGGCCGTCGAAGATGGGGTTGCGGAATTGAATGTCGGGTGGAGGGGCGGCGGGTCTGGAGCGAGACCGCTCTTCACGTCGTGATTTGCTTGATCGCGAAGACCGTAGCTCGTGGTCGCCGCTGCCGTGGGAGCGCCGTGGAGCTGTTGGTGAGAGATCGCGGTAGGGTTTACGCGTGTATGCATCGTGCGAGTGGCGGCGTCCGCGGGGATCTGGTGGTGGGGATAAGTTGTTCCGGCGGGAACGGCGTCTTGGAGGAGGGTCAGAGGCATCCTTGCGAGGGGAATGGTCGGACATATCGGTATCGTGGGCATGCGAGTGAGAATGATAGTGCGAGTGGGAATGCGAATGCGAGTCTTCCATCCCCGGGCTAAGAGGGTGCGCATACCAGGCTGGATGATCCCGGCCACTAGAGCGTGGAGGGCGATCAGTCCAGGGCGGCGCTCCTGGAGACTGCATTCGCGGAGACGAGACGCCTGAACGAACATCATCTGGCCTAGGAAAAGAGCCCGATTCCGGCCTGCGACTGCTGGACGCGTGATGGTCATCCGAGCTCACTCGCCGCCGGTGGCTTTTTCGTCTGCTTGGCCGATCTGAATCGTAATAAGTCTTCTGTCGCCGCGACCCCGATCGATGCAGCGGATGTGAGAAGTAGTCCTCCTCATCTGGCAATGGATCCTTCCCACTGAAATGATAGTGGTAAGCGCCAAAATTTGGAGGTGATGCCCGATGAACGTTCCTCTTGACATAATCATATTCCAGCCGTTTGGCGACACCTTCGTGCCACTCCAGCATTTCCGGGTCCGGTTCTGAGGGAAATGCATCACGCGGGATACTCTTGGGAAAGATCTCGCCCTTAGCATCCACTATATCCCACATACCCACCGAGTTGTTGAGAAACCTCCAGTGCTCATCCGGGTCCATGAGCAGCTGGATGGTCTGCCAGCGCACGAAGCCATTTGGACAAAGCGAGGGAACTGACGGGGGCTCATATGGGCTCTTCGAAGGCTGAAGACTGTGAAAACAGCCGAGTGACTGGTAGATAAATGACAGAGCCTGCGATTTGGTCTCGAGGAAGAGTGGATCGTAGTTGCCGCCAACTTTGCGATAGAATGCGGCGAGGCGGTCTGGAGTGAGATCAGTGGTTGGGGTCGAGTCGAACGAGGGCTGTCATCCGGTTAGCATGTGTATATTCTGGTCGCACTTTGGCGCCTGATCTCATCAATCCGATTGCATGTCTCACCATCAACTGTGCGATCCCGAGACATAGCTGTTCCAGCAGCGGTGCTGGGCTCTTGTCTGGGTTGATCAGCGTCCCCCAGTGGCTGGATGTAGACGCCATGGCAGGGCGGGGGCTGGCTCGATCGGCGGAGGGGCCAGGAGGAAGTGATTCGGACGAGAGATGAGGAAGAGCATTGGGATGGTCTGCAAGAGTCGAGTACAGACACAAGGCTCGAGGCTCATCCGCAGGCAGCGGGGGGCGGTCAGGCACAACACACATGTGGACCCACTGCGGGGGGAGAAGAGGAGGGAGGAGATCCACGGAAATAATCAATCAGGAGAGGCAAAGTATGTACTGTAGAAGAATGACGGAGGAGCAGTCTTCCAGAGTTTACTTGGATTTACAATTGAAAAGACAGTTGCTAGAGGAACATTATTT